>DWLS01000070.1:0-46300 GCA_018246255.1 Pachliopta kotzebuea | reverse complement strand
CGTACCTAATGAAGATGGGGCGACTCTTGCCATCACTCATCAGAGAGGCGATGCTACCTACACTGATCTTTGCGCCGGGCTCTATCTCGGCTCCAGCTCTAAATCCGCAAAATAAGGGACAGGAGTAATTTAGTGTTGTGTAAACATCCTAATTAACATCTCATTGTTATGTACATGGATATAGTTTACTGTAACTTTAGCATACTGTTCTCGGTTCGTTGAATTTTACTGGTGGGTCTCTTGTTGGTGACCGTCTAGGTAGGTACCGCTGCAGCTCCTATTTCAACCGCTAAATAGTAATGTGAGAACATTACTGTGTTCCGGTTTGAAGGGTGCTGTATGCTGGTGAAATTACTGGGGTAACGATACTTTGTCTCAAGGCGACTAGCGTAATGTGGTGCTGTGTATATCTTATCCAGCGTCTCGTTATGGGCAAGCTTAAAAGCAAAAGTTTTCATTGTGCTAGTTAGTGGTCTATGATGTAGTAGTAACTAGGGGTCATGTATCCTTAACGCAGATTGCCTATTCGAAATCCGGCGGTCCGAACAGCAACAGCCGTCTGATCTGCGAGCCGTGCATCTCCAGGCTCCGCGATGCCGCCGACTTCAAGCGGCAGGTGTTGGAGTGCGAGAAGACCTTCCTGCACCACCTCGACCCAAGTGCATCCAGCGCGACAGCAACCGACTGTGAGTTGGCTTCTTAACGCTGTTTAAATATCATTAATATTACATACAGCAGCACCAGATTCGGTGGTCCGATACTGAATTCAATTCCAAGGTCTGACTATAAATTTGGATGGTTGTCTATTTGGCAGGCTTCTTAAAATCTACTGCAATAACGTTAATAACTTCTGGCTAATCGATATATGAGACAGAATATCTTAGGTCAGCTTCCCCTTTAATTGTATACAACATAAAATTAAGATCAAGTACCCGCTGTAGTAATTAGTCTAGTCTTCAGCTGCTGATAAATCTAAATTGTTTTCAGTATCGAAGGACTTTCTGGATATTGAAGAGAGGGAGGTGAAGATCGAGCGTGTGAAGGTGGAAAGGCTTGGCAGCGATGACGAGTTTGACGGAACGCCTAATTTCGACATGGACGACGACGACGATGATCGTGAGTTTATAAATATCCTCAAGTATAATTGTGATGTTCACCTGATAAGAGAAGCGTGTTACTACAGTAATTTCACTAATTACAACACCTTTCAAACGGTAGTATATGTACACAACTGTTAGGTTTTAGACTTTCCTCAATGGTCACTTTCAACAAATTGTTACTTACAAATATAGCTCCAACTAATCATCACCATCTGCCTTCAATAATCCACAGTTGGACGAAGGTCATCTCCATTTTCTTCAACCACCTTAATATTTTACAGTAACCGAATAAAAAAATGTTTTGTTTCTAGTCGACGATCAGCCACTGACGACGTTGGCAAGCAAAGTGTCACAAAAGTCGACTTCCGTGGATATGTTAGACCTGATGGACAACGCCAAAGTGGCAGAGAAGAGAAAATCTACGGACAAAGTGAAGGCGACTCCAGCAAAGAAAGTTAAAATTAAGAAGGATGCGAAAGCGTCAGCTAGTAAGGCGAAACCGGAGAAGAAAAAGAGAGGTAGGCATCAACTCCTCATTTACTTCAGTCAGATAGAAAGTTGCTGTGAAAGTATTCTAAAGTAATTGATACCTTTTCTAAAGCTCAGCGAAGGCTGATCCTTATGAAGTGACGAGATGTTGGATCCTATTACCCTTAACCATATTGTCCTAGAAATTATATCTCGTTACCCCAGTAATTTCATTACATACTAGACTGTCTCTGGCTGAGGAGACCAATCACCAAAAACCTTGATTTTATAGATGGTGATAACTTGCAATCACATAACCCACTCATTGTTCACTTTACTTAGCACTGAGATAAATGCCCACTGCTGGCCACAAATGACACTTGACACAAATTTCACATCTGGAACGGCGAAGCTTACTACTCCTAATTACTTTATAAATGGATCTGGTGAATCTGTAATCAAACTGCGTACCACCAGGTTAGATCATGGAAACGGTTGATGATTTAAATCCTAGAAGGCTTCTATTGCTGGAGACCAGGTAGATACCACCGCAACTCTTATTACAGCCAGTAAAAAGTAGTGTGCATACGTTACTGTGTTGTGAAGGGTTCTGTATGCTAGTGAAATTACTGAGGTAACGATATTTGTCACCTTACGTCTTAAGGCGACGAGTGTGTATCAGTTACCATCAGATCAACGCCTTGCTCGTCAAGTGGAATAATAAAAAATCAACTTATTAGGAGGTAGTAAATTACCTCTAATATGTTGGCAAGCTTTTGTTTGTACACTTTATTGTGTTAAGATTTCAAAGGAATTTTAGTGACGTTAGTGAAATAACTACAATTCACAGTAATAATAAACGTTGCTCTGAATAACCCGTTTCTCTCACTGTCAATTTTGCGATGTATCTATATTGGTATGCAAATTTTGGCCAACTTCCGGTGGTTGACCAGAATCGGAAGTTTAAAAAAAAATTGCCGAGGAACCATTTTAGTTCAATAAACATATCAAAAATATGCACCATAAAGGTATTTGGTGACTTAGTCTCACTTCCGGTTGGCCGGAAGTACATATAATTAGTAATTTTTATATGAGGAACATATTTGTATAAGAATAATGTCAAAAATATGCATAGTTATGGTACTTAGTGACTTCCGGTACCACTTCCGGTTGACCAACCGGAACTGGATATGGCTAAGGACCATCTCCGTACTCACCTCAATATTAATGGCAAGTTTCATTTTGGTCGGCCTTACTGTTTGGCCAAGGCGCAACCACAACGAAATTCGGACACACATTAACTAAATCATAGTTAACGCAAAATTGAAAATAAAACAAGCGCAAAGTGGCGCTATTGTAAATGTTACTATATACATATTCTACTATATAATAGTAATAACCCTTCTATTTTCTTCCTCACGGCCTTCATTCTTTAATCTGTTCTATTGAATTATTTCTATTTACTTTTCACAGCAATTTATCTATTTGACATTTAGTTAGCAGATATTTTACTGTACTTTGATAAAAAAATATTAATATCATTCTCAAGGAAATATGGTATATGCATACCCTTCATTAGATCTAGGATTTCTGATCTTTGAGACGGTACGATCACTTTTTCTGTAAACTAGTGGTATGTAACATCGCAGCTCCCGAACAGCCGACGAACAGTACTGTGCAAGTATTACTGTGTTCCGGTTTGAAGAGTGTGGTAGCTAGTGAAATTACTGGGGTAACGAGACTTAACATCTTTTGTCTCGAGGCAAGTGTGTTATGTGCGTATCATTTACTATCAGGTGAATGTTATGCCTTCAAGACCTGTGCTACAAGTATGGGCAAGGGCGATATGAACATCCTTACAGTGCCCATGAATTTGAACACGGTAATATCTCACTTATGTTTGCCTCTAGAAAAAACTGCAACGGTTTCCAATATAGACTTAGTTTTAGTAAACACGATAAAACCATGCTGAAATTAGGGAACCTTAGTAAAATTATAATTAACAAAGTTCCTACTGCAGTAAAAAATCTGTTAACATCTCAAAGCATGTCGATTGTGTTGTAGAGTTAAGAATCGTATGGAAATGTCTCATATATAAAATGTAAACATAAAATACTTTTGGCTTGTCTATTTATATTTAACCCTATACTTTATTGTTATATGTACTATGTGTGTATTGTGTATATTTTAGGTGTCATCAGATATTGTATATTGATATATGTGGTAGTGTTCCTGGAATACGACTTTGGACTGCTCAATACCAAAATTACCACATTTTTTTTGGAAGGCTTTCACCTGATGGTAATTGATATACGTGCTCGTAAAACGGCGCTGGTTAAAATGGTATACATCACCACATTGCTCTCGTTGCCTTAAGGCGTAAGATGTTACAACTTATTACTTCAGTAAATTAACTATATTACAGCACCCTTCGGTAAACACAGTGACGTTTACTACAGTTTGTCGTTTGCAAAAAAATTATGTCTACTAAAATTAGTAAGTTGGAAGAAATCCGAAAGTATTTAGGCAAATGTAGAGATTAAAAGTAATCTGGGCCCCCATGAGCAAGGTCCTTATCCACTCTCTCATACATCCCTCCTATTCTTCTTTCCTGTCCGTCCCTAATTATCTTTTCTATTTACTCTGCTATATTCTTTTTCACTCTCCCCTTTCTTTCCTGTCTCTTCCATAATTTTACTAACGGTACAGTTGTCCATCGGTGACAGTCATTGCCCCAACAACTTGTTGTCATTCAAAGAACAAGCATACGACTGCTAACATAAAAACATAAATCGTGTGTTGGCAAATCTGATGGTAAGTGATAAATTTTGTCTTCATCTCATCATTCGTTAAATGCGTTCCAATATAAATGATAACACGTCGTATAAAAGATGCAGTAAGAAGAAAGGCGGTAACAGTTCAACAGTAACGGTAAGTTTTTTTTTTCATTATTACTAGACTACTTGACTACTAGACTAGATTGTTGGGAACTTGTTTTATGAAAGAGACATTTCCATGCGAGGCGGTAACACGCCTTCGCATTGCAGAGTTTACTCGACGGAAGTATATCATTATTACATGATGTTTACTGGATGATTGTCTATTGTTTAACCAGTTAGGTTTGGTCCGAACACCAGACCGAAATTACCGGGTTCCAATCCGGCCAGCACCAATGAATTTTTAAATTTATATGCAGTTAATATAACACCAGTTAATATCACGTGCTTTAAGATGTGTATCAAATCGCACGGATTATAAAGCTTAAAATAAAACGGGTTAGGTTAGGTTAGGTTTTGAATTATTACTTTTTTTAATTTATTAATAACGTTCACATCGTATTAATTAAGCTTCTAGAACAATGACATGCTAGTTAGGATGTTTATACAGTCGTTTCTTATGACTTCACTAGCTACAGTATACAGAACGGTATTTTTAGAGACAATGGTCTTTGTAACTGCCTGAATAACGAGGTTAGATATGGTGAAGAGTTGCTCGTCTCTAATACTTTAATCTTATATGCTCTGAAAAAAAAAACTATGGTGTTTTGAAAGATTTACAGCATACAGCTAGCTAGGGGGGTTTGTAAAATCTTTACCATTACCTGATTTATTTATTTGTTCGACGAGACGAGAAAGACGATTTACTAGATGGTAAGTGTTACACTTGGGCATGATTAAGATGGTATACACAGCTCCATATTGCGCTTCTAGCCTCGGGACCTATAATGTTAAGTGTCGTTAATCCAGTAATTTCTCTAGCTCACAGCGTCCTTCACACTGGAACAGAGCAATGTTAAATGAAATATCACCATTTCTGCCAGCAAACAGTTGCTGGCGCTAGTTAAATCATTGTGGTGATGAATTTACTATATTCCTTAATTTTTATGACATGGTGTTGTATAAATATCCTAACAATACGCCTATTTTCATTAAGCGCTGAACAAACCTAGCCATTTTGAATACTATTTTTTTTAATCCTTTCTCTTTGTACTAAAAAAAATATCCAGGAGTTGTTCCATCTTCGCCGCTTACTATGGAATGATAGAAAATTGTAACTGTACTCCGATATTTTTTTATGCTGTCGATGTAGTGTATTGACTTTATGATAATCATCCAGTAATACAACTAGTGCGTAGTATGATTACTTAAACATCACCTCCGCCGCTAAACTCTGACAATGATAACAAAGCAAACCATTAAACTTTGTTAATAAAATATTATGATAATAACATATATACACAATGAGTTATTGATGTTTAATGATTTGTCGCCGGTCAAGTATATATATATATATATATAAATAATATCATATATACCGTGTTTGCATTTGTATCTTTAAGCGATATAAATTCGTCATTTATATTAAAAACTTTTTACGCTCTTCGTATTGCAATTTGATGTTGTGTAAACATCCTTACTGGTGCTAAATCGTTAAGATTTATATTAACTTTTTGTGCTCGTTTAATCGTTATGGTGTATAACAAAAAAAAAATGCTACAACTTTAACAAATATATCATAAACTTTCTTTACTGGATAAACGAATGAAATGTTACTGTGATGATTAAGTTTTCGGAACCGCCTTACCCCTTTTGTGAAACTACCGTCATAACAACGTTGTTGTGTTCGGGCTATTGAGATACGTAAGCTGGGATATTCATGGAGCTATAGCCTCATTGACACTCCAAGTCACGTGATTAAGCTCAACATTAGCCAATTCTTAATAAAATTTAGAAAAGTCTTGACCTCGTCAAGCAAGTTTCTCATCAATTCATCATCACCATCAGCCTGTCACACCTGACCATGTCTGTACATTAAAGTATCGATCAAACAATGAGATCAAATTTCTTGATCTCATCTTATGTCTTAAGATGATAAGTAATATAAGGTGCAGTGTATATCATCCTGACTAGCGTCACGTAGATATTTCTTATATACGAGTAGCATGTTCCGTACTCCCCTCTCTTGCATGAGAAATACGTCCAACTCAGGGCTAGGTGACGAGGATACCAAATCCTTGGAATACGGCAAGGCTTTCTCTGCTGATGGTAAATAATATGCCTGCCTATAACGTGGCGGTGGTTAGGATACACTGCACCACATTGCGCGCTTCAGATTTAGGCATAAGAAATCAAGTCACGTTACCCCAGTAATTTCTATAGTTAGAACTGCAATCGCACCGGAACACAGTAATGTCTGAACAGTACTGTTTGACGGTAGTAATAGTAGCTGCGGTGATACCTACTTTGACAGTCTACCATCAATGACTTGAAATTTTTTAAATCCATTCTATTGAAACCAAGGTTTGTTTTCGAAGATTTAAAAGTACGGTTTCGTTAGACCGCGGGTATTTTTGTAAACTTACAGCATATGACACTAGCCTTATATACAGCGTATAATACTGAGATATCCGATCCGGAATCCGTGACCTAATATATATATACAGATATATAATGTGTAATACCTGAGTGGAAGGGGAGAAGATGAGAGAGAAAGGGATGGAAACTGTGCTTTAACTCCTCACTTTTATATTATTTTATCTCTTGTCTAAATAAATACCTAATATAGTACTTTTTTGAGATTTCTTGATGACCTTTTGATCTGAAATCGACTTGATGATAATAGAAAACTAAATCTTTATAACTGAATTTAATGTTAGTTTTCAATGAGCATCGAATATAGACGTAAAATTTTTTTAGTTGGAGATTCTTGCCTTTCCTAATTTGTCGTTTGGCACGCAAAGCTGTTCGATGCCTCATACGATAGCTTTTTTATGACCGATCTTCATGGGTTCAGAAGGATTCAATTTTCTGGTACAGAGGTATATGAAAATAAATGAGCTAACAGTACAGAGACAAGTAAATTGCTGGCTCTCCACAAATTGGATCGATGAACTTCGTCGAAGATAACTCTGTAACATTCGTATAGTGCTTACCACGAATTGAGCCGTCGAATGAAACCGTAAACACTCAGATTATTGTTGAAGACCACAGAAATTTAAACCTAATTACGCAACATGAGTTTTGATGTATATTTTGCAGTACGAGAACTTAAAGCTGCTGTTAATGATTTGGAAATAAACAGAACCTTTGCTGATGATCCTAAAATACCTAGATACCATAGTGCACAATTTGAAAAAAAGTAGTCCGTTTTGTGTTCTAGCGTATGAATGACCATCGCTCTACTAATTCAAATCAATAAAGCACTAACTACCACGACCTTGGAATATTGTGATGTAACCACCAAGATAACACCACTTCACACGAGGATCCATTAAAGGACTATAACACTAGGCACATGAAATTGCCACATTACCATCGATTGGATAAATTTCACTTTATTGGCAAACCTGTCGTTGCCAAACGGAGTTGGTGCTTATGGTGATAAAAGTCTTACTGTTGCTGTAGTTAGAAGTAAAATTATTGATTGCGTTTTGCTAGGAACATTTCTAAGAATTCGACGATTTTCAATCATACGGTGTATAAAATCTGTTTTATTTGATTAGGAATTAATAAAAAAATATTAGTTGCGCGTAGTAAAATAATATTATTTCCCATGTATAGAATAAATATTATTCCACTTAATATTTCCAACATTGGGGCTTGGGCTCTTCTACCACGGTGGTTAGGAAGTGTTGAAGATTATCATATGTCCTCAAAAAGATGATCTTAGAAAATATAGTTTTCATCTCGATGTTTCTTTCACCTGACGTATCAGCTTAATTGGGTTAAAACCCATTTAAAATTTTAACCCCATTTAAACTGAGCCATCACTATTTGGTATAAGAATTTTATTTATAATGACATTACCTACGTTTAGAAGCACGTAAATTGCAACTTAAAGTAAAAAGAAATTAACAGAATCAAGTCATGGAAAAAAAGAACGTAGTAACGGTGGTTACAAAGAGTTGTTTTCTTTTTTTAGAAGAGTCCGATCCTGTGAGGAGGAACGCGGAGTTGATCATAAAGTATACTACAGCCAGTCCCTTCCGATTGAACGTGAGGAACGTTATGTGTGTGTACTGCGGGGATATTTTCGAGGATCCAGACGACTTTCGTGCTCACATGCTGCACGAGCACGAAACTTTCAGGGTTAACATGGCATTCGCGAAGCTGCCCAAGTCCGAATTCGTGAAAGTCGATATCACAGAACTCCGTTGCAGGATATGCCAAAAGGAATTCAAGATTCTGAATCTTATGGCCACTCATTTAAAGGAATCGCATTCGAAGAACATCTCGGCAGACGTACCTCTGGGGGTTATGCCATATCTACTTAACAAGGAGAGCTGGGACTGTGCGGTCTGCAGCAAAAACTTACCTTCGATTCTGCACCTGAACAAGCACACGGTGACACACTTTCTGAGTTTCGTGTGTGACATTTGCGGCAAGAGTTACATCGCTTCTACCGGCTTACTGACCCATCTGCGGTCTAAACACCAAGTTGAATACAAAGCTTACTGTAAACGCTGTCGGATGATATTCCCCTCGATGAAGGCTAAGCAGATACACCAGAGGACAGAGAAGCGCTGCATGACGCACTGCTGCACCGAGTGCCCGGAGAGGTTCCCGAGTTATGAGTACAAGCAGAGGCATATGGTTGTTGTTCACGGGATGATGAGGAAGGAGTACACATGCATGCGGTGCCCATTAAGTTTCAGCTACCGTCAGACTTATTACGATCACTTCAAGATGTCCCACTCCGCCGACTGCGACATCTGCATGCACTGCGGCAAAAAGTTTGCAAGCGGTTACAAGCTTAAGAGGCACATGAAAAATCATGCCTTATAGAATTTCTTGTGATCAGTCTCCATTATCGGAGACCGTGTCCGGTACAAGATACACCAAAATTGTAGTGTGAAGGGCGCTGTAGCCAGTGAAATTACCAAGGCAATGAGATTTAAAATTATATATATCATAGCGTTGCTTAATGTGGCGCAGCATCATCTCTTCTGTTTTATCTCATTGAAAAAACGTCTAAACGTATTGTACGAACAGGTATATCACGTTCTGTTGGCCGTCATCTTGGACTTTCATGGTGACCATATTCATAAAATAAGCGTACCACGTGGAGGCTTCTGTAATCACAAGCAGGCGTTACTTCAATGTATGTGTGAGGCATGATCATTGGTACTCTTAGAAATTTGTAATTGTTTAAATTGTTTGCGTAATAAAATCATAAAATGGCGGTATAATTTTTTTATTAAAGTATCTTAGTGTTATAAACTCTGGAAAACGTATGTAATTTTTTATGTATTTATATAATTTCATTGTTAGTTATACATATAAATTATATAACATAATTAAATTCTCAAGTTTTTCTACCTACCTCAACATCTCACCTCCCCAAAGGTTGGTTGGCTGGTGGAGAATGCCTGCTGGCATTAAGCCCGCCTTTTGTAATACCTTAGTTAAGGATTATACAATAATGATAATAAAAAAAAACTGATGGCCATGGAGAGGAAACTGTCTTGCTTTTAGAGCAAGAGCTTCCGAAGATGTACGTCTCATCATATATCCGTGGTACAATTAATGCCCTAAATCCATTTATTGTTTGTGATGATAACCTTACTAATCAAGAAAATTTTTTTAAGAATATCTTTTAAAATTATTTACTTTTCAATTACATACTATTTTTTTACAATTGTCATTAATTCTTTTTAATTCTATTATCAGTTATATGAAAAAATTCTATAAAGTTTACGCTGTTGAATAAAATCTTTCCTGTTTATGGTTTATTAGGCGATATGACGAAGATCTGTGATATTCTGCAGTGGACGTCTATCTGCTGATCATGTGGTAGCAATACAAAAATTTTTAGTAAGACCATTGGTCGTAGAGTATAAGCTTTGTCAACAATGGCATATGCCCTGTATTTTCGTTCACAAGTCAATGTCCTCCACAATAACACGTGAAAATGGCAGACATGTGCCTACGTCGTAAATTTTACATGTTAAATATTTTCCTTGTTACATAGTTTTAACCTTATGTCATCTATTGCTGTACATCCCCAATTAATATCCCGCATGTCACCCGTATTTGACTCAAATAAAAATATTCCCCTTCTTAAATAAAGATACACTTTGGAAGACGACGCGAATTTCTTTTATTTCGTCTCTCAGAATGCTCAGAATATTGTATTTATACCTCAATGATACTTGAAATCAACAGTAGCTCTTTAAACACAGCTCTTAACATTTGAAACGTATAGTCACCAAGATTCTTCTCTGTTTGTTCTAGAATACGATCACTTGTTCGTGACGAGAAGGAACGCTAAATTAATTTTGAAATATACAACAGCATGTCCGTTCCGATTACCGGCCGATTCCATGGTGTGCGTGTACTGCTGCGAAAGCTATGACGATCCCAAGGAGTACAGGGCCCATCATGACGTGGAGCATACCGACTTCCACGTGGACACGGCGTTTGCTCACATATTTAATAACTATACCGAATATCTCAAAGTAGATTGCGAGAACCTTAGGTGTAGGACGTGTACAGAACAGTTCAATAGTTTACATTCAGCAGCAGAGCATCTCGTACAAATGCACGACGTCCAGGTAAATCTGAAAGCGGAGATCGGAATGCAAATGTTCAGATTGGGCGCGGAGAGATGGGTCTGCGCGATCTGTAGCGCGAAGTTGCCCTGTTTGAGGGCTCTCAGTAGGCACACCAGCTGCCACTACCATAAGTTCACCTGCGAGACCTGCGGCAAGTCGTATGTGAACCAGGAGAACTTGACCCGCCACATCGCGTACGGGCACAGTGAGTTCAAAATATGCATACGATGTAAAAAATGTTTTCCCAGTTGCGAGACTCGACGGGAGCATATATTGGGGTCGAAGAAATGTTGGCCACTGAGCTGCAACATGTGTGGCATGAGGTTCGCAAACAGGAAAACCAAATTTGACCATCTCGTCGAGGTGCACGCGAAATCACCTAAAACGTATACCTGCCCGGAATGCGGGCTGGCGTTCGATAAGTGGCGCATGTATCGCGCCCACTTCATAGTCACACACACCACGAACAACTACGCTTGCACATTCTGCGAACAGAAGTTCGACAGCAAGAGGAGTCTGTTGGACCACAGGGTAATTCACACGAAAGAGAAAGACTACCCGTGCACGGTTTGTCCGAAACTGTTCAGCAGGAAAAAAAATCTGCAGCAGCACATGTGGATTCATAGAGAACAGAAGAGATTTGAATGTGCACCGTGCAAAAAACAGTTCAATCAGAGAGTCAGTTGGAAGACGCATATGAAATCATATCACCCGGATTTGGTTGATTTTTAGGTGAATTTAATAACCAATAGAATAGTCTAAATGACGCCTTCACGAGTTTCTGGCTTGTGTCAAAGAAAAACAATGAAACCATGTGACAAGAAAAAGGACCATCCAGCACGAATAAAGTGGCTTTAATTCTCATTGTGGGAAAAACAGTGGGAACATAAGTGGGCTTTTTGTTCTTAAATTATTTTAAAAGCACTTTAACAAATTTTCGATAAAGTTGGTAAAAATATGCAAAGTTGTTACTTTTATCAAAAATTACCGTTATTGTTATTTTAATTCTTAAAGAAATTAATTTATATCATGGGTATAGTATTTTCTCCGAGGCGACGAAGCAAGTAATTTGTTCACCTAATTGTAAGTGATAAGCAAATCCATAATCATATCATCATCATCATCGAGAGCCTGTGGCTGTTTACTGCTGGAGATGGGCCTCTCCCAAGGAATCCAATCCATAATCATAATGGAGCTAGTTAGGACCACAAAAGGTGTATATTATTGTGCTATTAAATTTGAGACAAGATGTTATGTCTCGTTACCCCTGTAATTTCACTACCTAAAACATACTGCTGACGGGAATACAGTTAATGTTTATACGTCAGGATTTAGTGGGTAGGATGCGGTGCGGTGGTGGTACCTAGACGGTTCAGCAATAGAAACTTAAAACCGTTGATGAGGTTGAAGATAGGAATAATAAAATATTCTCGTTATTACATGTATACCAACCACCATTAATATGTCACCACTGAGAAGAAGACTTCAGTTGGTATAATGTTTTACAGATGGATGTTCATGTACCGTCTGTCTTGAAGTAAATTATCCATGGTGTGAAGTTAACCAGGAAAAGATAACCACGGCTAGCCGATAAGTACCTAAGAATTGGAGAAGGCACTGAATGACCACGGGAATTTCTTTCTGTTTTAGACCATGATCCTTATTTCATCGCGAGACGGAACGCCGAGGTAGTCGTGAAATATGCGACGGCGTACCCGTTCAGGCTCCCGGAAGATGCCATGGTATGTGTATACTGTTGTGAGAGTTACGATGATCCGTCCGAGTACAGGAACCACATGGACACTGAACACCAAACCTTCAATGTTCGAATGGCATTCGTGCACTGCTCCGAAGGTTACATCAAAGTTGACTGCACCGACCTTCGATGTAGAATTTGTATGAAAGTATTCGAGGGTATTGAAGACGTAGCTAAGCATCTGGAGGAAGTTCACGGCGAGAACATTGATCTAAATTATGAGATTGGTGTTCATCCATTCAAATTGGAGAAGGACCGGCTCTCCTGCGCTATATGCCATTTGAAGTCACCCTGCATCCGTCAATTAAGCAGGCACATACAAACCCATTTCTTAAAGTTCACCTGCGAGGCCTGCGGAAAATCATACTCCACTATCACCACTTTAAGACACCACATAGCATACTCCCATACAGGTGAAGAAAGAATTTGTAGAAAATGTAAGTCTACGTTCAGCAATCTGGAAGCGAAGAGGCAGCATTTGACGGAATCACGAAAGTGCTGGTCACATTTGTGCAATATTTGCGGCGAAAGGTTCATGACTTGGACCTTGAAGCAGTCGCATCTGACTCAGGTCCACGGTACCCAGAAGAGGTCACATGTGTGCCCTGAATGCGGTGATATATTTTTCGATAGAAAAAAATACCGCGTCCATTTTAAAATCTCGCATACAGACGACAATTACGTGTGCTCATGCTGCGGGATGAAGTTCGACACCAAAAGGAATCTGGACGAGCACAGGGTGGTGCACACTAAGGAGAAGCTGTTCCCTTGTCCGGTGTGCTCGAAGTCGTTCCCGCGAAAGAAGAATCTGGTCCAGCACATGTGGATCCATAGCGAGCAGAAGAGATTCGGATGCGACCTGTGCAGCAGGCAGTTCAACCAGCGCGTGAGCTGGAAGACGCACATGAAGTCTTACCACCCGAACTTGGTGAACTTCGAATCGGCGAAGAACAACAACGTGAAAGTTATGCTCACTAACAACAAAACGGACAATTAGGCGACTTATTTGGTCATTAGGTAGATTCAAGGAACCAAAAAGATTTATTCAGTATTTTATATCGATATACCATTTCTTTTGGAGCATTTTTTATTGATATAAAAATTGGAAATTGTTGCAATAATATAATTAAATCTTAACTGAAATAGCTACAGTACTATTTCGGTTTGAAACGCGCTGTAGCTAAAGAAATGACTGCAGCAACAAAACTACGTATATCGTCCGAACAAGCGCCACAATATTATAAGAAGGAGGTCTTACCTCTTCCAACCAAATTTCTAAATACTCTGGCTTAACCGATTTTTAAGCCGCATTAAAACGTATCTGTTTTAAGGAGGATCAAGAAGGGGGGGGGGTCTTTTAAAAAATCTTTGCCTTTTGGCTTTTTACGAACTTACAATTTTTCTTTTATACTTTATTACTAGTACATCATGTAAATATCCTACGGTGGTAGTATAGTGCAGATTTTATCATTAGGTAGTAAAACGATTTTTGTTCTCTATGTGATGTTAATTTTTTTCGCTGTTGTATTATATATAATTTTTATATACTGTGGTGGCAGACCTTTGATGGTGGACGATACCACGTTTAATCTGGAGTGTGCAATGTTTAGTGTAATTTCGAAGGGCGCTGTAGTTAGTGTTAACTATTGGGGTTGTGACTTCGCCCTGATAAATATCCTAACTAGTGTTTTAAAGCCAAAGGAATGATCACCATCAGATAAACTAACATATATACACTGCCCCTGTCCGTCTGTTACTGTACTATTACTTTTTAATTATTTATAAATTAAGGCCTTATATTTATAATATACTTATTCATAATATAAAAAATTTAAATGAACGATGTTGAAAAAAGTTTATCATGAAAGCAATAATTTAATATAAAATCAGATCAGACATTCAACATTAAATCAAGACTATTCTCTTACCTGGATATATCTTTTTATACAATCATCACACGTTTGACTGAAATTTTTAAAAAAATAATTTCTTGTTACTAAAATCGAATTAACAAGCTGAAAAAAGCGTATATAAGTTATGGAGATATAAGCTGTGTGACACAGCTTATATTTGGTATCTCATGATGGTGAATATCCATAGGTGCCTGCAATATTGTTGATTACGAACTCTTTGTCGACAATACTTATTGCTATTGGTTATTCCTTTCGCCGGAGTTGTGATTTTAAAAATGAATATATTGAGGGGTTTCTTTTAGGTTATGATGTGATATATATGAGCAGAAGGTATCGCATGAAATGTTATCGCGGGTAGTTCTAATTTTTGTTTTAAATAAAATATTTACTTATTTTAAACTTTATTTTCTTTACAAAACCTCATGTTATTCCTATGCGTCACCTTGCTATATCTCCTCGTGGGAATAGAATGGTATGAAAAGTTTCATCTGTCCCCACTCTAACGACGAAGGAACAGTTGAAAGTTATTTCATTACTTAACGGTTCCATTTGTCCCCTTATAACTAATAAGGGGACAGATGGAACTTTTTATTTCTTGTTTGTCCCCTATAAAATTTAATATATAAAAATAATACAATATACATTGATGCAACATTACATTAAATAAAAGACCAGTAATTTGGGTACATAATCATGTGTATTTGAACAAATAATCAACAGTTTCTTAAATCACTAATAATATGAATGTTTATTTGTTTCTTTCATCGTACACACTTCGATAAATCACAGTAGATATTGTACATATAATCAGTCCTCAGTACTGTTGGTACTAATACTTCGTCAATATCATTGAAATGTATTTTTTTATTTGTATAAGATCTTGATATTTTTAAAAAGAGGAATTTTCCTTTAAAATTCAGACCATCGTCTTTCATATAAAATATAGGCTTGAGATTTGGAAATATATTGTTTGACTTCATGTAATTTTTTAACCATTATATTTTTCTTTTATTAGTGATGGGGGAGACTTTTTATTGCTTGTTTGCCCCTCATTAAATTTAATATATATAAATAGCAATAGTAAAAAACTTGCTGTTTCAATAAATGATCATTTGCATTTAAATAAAATTTTGTATCCATTATTTTTTTTTTCTCTATCAATCACGATTTCACTAAACATATTTCTTTATATAACAATCATTCATATGTAACTTTAATAAAGCGCTTATGGACTTGAAAGAACCATATTTACTTTATAAAATTTATTGTTTGAATTACAACTTAAAGTTTCAAACAATAAGGTTGGGAAATGCTTTTACTGAGTTCATCTGTTCACATCTGTCATCCCCTTATTAGTGATAAGGGAACAGATGGAACCGTTAAGCAACAAAATAAGTTTCAACTGTTCCCATGAGGGAACAGAGGAAGATTACGGATAAGAATTATCCAGAACCACGCGTTTCAAGTTTCGTCGCAATCATGTTCGGTTGTGTTTTTCGAAAGTATGTAGTTACCATCTCATGGTAAGTCTGCAGCGTTCGCTGATTTCCGACTGTCGATATACGACAGTCGGAATACTCTGGGCGATCTACTTTTAATACCCGTTCAGTAAGCACATTGAACCTATCAACTTGCACTTGGCTAGCATGTTGGTTAAATAGCCTAGACTTACTGACTCTACGAAAGAAAACTCGAGTTCCAGCTGAGGGAACATTTCGGTGACTATTCATTAATTATCTAGGTTATTTAATATTTTGTTACTTACTGCAAATATTTTAGGTGACATAAAAATACTACCCATCTTAACCACATTAGTATTGATCTATTTTTTTTAAATTTTAAAAAATCATTGTAAACCCTCATTAAAGCGTAGTAGGGTTACGTTAGTCACAGGAGTTTTTTCTTTTTCTAGAAACAGTACTGACGGTGAGTCACAAACAGAAAGCGAAACGGAACGCCGAAGTTGTGTTACAGTACTCCACAGTGTACCCGTTCAGGCTGCGCGGGAAGTGTTTACTATGTGTCTACTGCTGCGAGGAGTACAGCGATCCGGCACTTTACAGGCGCCACATGGACGAGGTGCACCAGCGTTTCTCCATATCGACAGCGTTCGCTCATTGCGGCAAAGGCAGAGAATACCTAAAGGTTGACTGCACAGATTTAAAGTGCAGATTGTGCTCGCAACTTTTTGATACTCTCGATGAAATAGTTCAACACATAAAGCACCAACATCCCACAAGTAAGCTGGATACGAAGTACGAGATTGGACTTCAACCGTACAAGATTGATAAAGACAAGTGGCATTGCTATCTATGTAACATGAAATTTCCGTCCATAACGAAACTGTGCAGGCATACCACTTCACATTACCAAAAGTTTACGTGCGAAAGCTGCGGCAGGTGTTACCTGTCCAGCGAAGCCTTGAACTATCACATAAGGTGCAGCCACGCCGCACGGCCCCAATGTAGGAAGTGTTGGCAGGAGTTTCCGTCGTTGGAGGTGAAGCGGGAGCACATGAGGCACTCAAAGGCTTGCTGGACGTTCTGTTGCATGGATTGCGGTGAGCGATTCATGTCATGGGAGTGCAAACAGAAGCACATGGTGGAGGTTCACGGACAAGCCAATACCACGTACACCTGTCCCGACTGCGGGGAAGTGTTCGAGAAGAGGAAAATATTCTACAACCATTTCAAAATGAATCACACTGACGAGAACTTTGTCTGCTCTTGTTGCGGGATGAAATGCGGTTCGAAATTGCAGCTGGAAGACCATCGACTGGTTCACACCGGAGAAAAACCTTACGAGTGTGGTATTTGTAGAAAAAGCTTCACAAGGAAGAAGAGCCTAACCCAGCACATGTGGATACATAGCGAGACTAAAAGATTTTCATGCACCGTTTGTGATAAGCAGTTCGCGCAGAAAGTTAGTCTTAAGGGACATCTGAAGTCTCATCACCCGGAAGTTACCCCTTAACATAGATTTTTTGTAGGAACTGGACAATGTCTAGATTAAAATTCGTAACTGAACTTAAAATTGTTTTGTTTTTGTTATTATTAAAGTTTTATTTTTTTTGTATTTTGAATGAATCACCAATTTTTCATTAGCCTTCTTAAATCGTATGTTAAGTTTAAATAGATTATTCACGGAGTATTTATTAATAAAATCATACAACTGGATTGTGTGGGTAGAATTATACAAACGGAAATAAGATCTTTTACAGACAATAAGGGTACTATTTTATAATAACGCGAACTGTATATCGAAGTATAGTTTTCAGTAATTCTTTTGAATCTTATTTTCATGATATAGATAAAGGATTAATGTTATTTCTAGACGATTGTTCTTCACTAACCACTAGGGTATTTATTCATCGGACACGATTCCAGATCAAACATGAAAATATCAGATACATTCGAAATGTATAGTGGAATAAAATAATTGACACAGTTCTTTTCTTTTTTAGGGTCAACAAAGGAACTTGACGGAATAAAGAAAGTGAATAAACCAAAAAGACTTTTCGAAAGGTCCGTAAACCTGAACCCTCAGCGGCAAAACGCTGTAATGCTATTAAAATATTCCACTGCATTTCCATTTAAGACGCGCTTTAACAGAATCATTTGCTCGTACTGTCACGACGAGTTCGAATCCATGGCCTCCCTGAGGGAACACATTCAGAGGGACCATATGAACGCCGATTACAACAGTGCGTTCTATAAAGTAGTTGATGATCTAAAAATAGATATAACTAATTTTAAGTGTAACCTCTGTACACGGGACATGCTGAACGTCGACACGTTCATGGAACATGTCTTCAAAGAACACGAAATACCGATCAATTTCGACGTACCATTTGGCGTGTTACCTTATAGGCAGGGTCCTACGGGTCTGTGGATCTGTTGGGACTGTGACAAAAGTTTCAACGAGTTTTCGAAACTTAACGGGCATCTGCGTAGTCATGTAAAGATATTCACATGCGATAAATGCGGTGCTACCTTCTTGTCAGACCAAGGTCTACGGCAGCATGAAAAAAGCTTCAAATGCTACAAGGCAACGTATAAGCCACGCTATGGGAAAGCGCTGAAGCATCGCAGCAACACCGAGATCATACTGCAGTGCTCCACCGCCTGGCCATTTCGCACATGGGGGCAAAACTTCAATTGTGTATTCTGTCGACTTCAGACCAACGACCCGAACGGCTTGAGGACACACATGGCGACCCGTCACGCGAACTTCGATATCCAACTCGTCTTCAGCAGGAAATTGCGGAAAGAGTTCCTCAAGATCGATATAAGCGACCTTCAATGCAAGCTGTGTTTCATGCGTATCGATACTCTGGACGAACTAATGAACCACTTAAAAAATAATCACAAACAACCTATCAACTTTGACGTCCAACCCGGCGTTTTACCGTTTAAACTGAACGACGGCTCCAGCTGGAAGTGTGCCATCTGCAAGATGCAGTTCTCAGGTTTTATCACATTGAAAGGTCACACAGCGGAGCATTTTCAGAACTTCGTTTGCGACACTTGCGGTGAAGGTTTCATAACAGAATCGGCCTTGATCTCGCACACACGCATTCCGCACGACAATAAGTATAAGTGCACGCGCTGCATAGCCACCTTCACGACCCTCGAAGACAGGAACCTCCACGTTAAATCTCAACACACAACCTTGCCTTACATGTGCGTCTATTGTAAGGACAAGCCGAGGTTCAGCACGTGGGAACTTCGCAAGCGGCACCTGATGGAATTCCATAACTATAAACCTGGCGCCGAAATGTACGAGTGCGCAACCTGTCACATGACTTTCAAAACTCGGTCCCAGAAGTACCATCACAACGTGAAAGCTCACCGGACAAAGGGATCTGAGCTGGGCTTCCCATGTGAACACTGTTCGAGGACATTCGCATCTAAGCTGTCTCTAAACAAACATGTTACTAAGAAACATTTTCATTTGTTATAATGGAGTTTATTATCTATACTAATATAAATTAGCATTAAATATGTTGTAAAATCAATGTGATTAGAAAATACTCACTAACAGGGAATAAGTCGATATTTTAAGTCTTTCTATAGTTTACTTTGCTATATGATTATTATTGTCATTATTATCATCATCACCTTCATCATCAAATTTATATAACCATCGTCTTTGTTATCACCATTATAATCTTTATCACAAGCCCATAGACGTCTCATACTAGATATAGGTCTCTCAAAGATCTCCTAAAGTAACAGACTGATCAAGTTAAAGGCCCAGTACTTTTAGGGGTGAGGGGGGAGGGGATTCTTTTGGAGATACTTAGCTTTTAGAGGACCAAAGGTTGTGACAGGCACCCGTATTAGCTTATTATTGAACTATCCTGACTTCTATCTACTAAACTTCATAGCCATCATTTTTTTTCAATTACCCTTAAACAATTAACCTAAATTTGTCTTAACAAAATCAGTATGACAATATCTAGATTAGAGCACTTTGCCATCTACACTACATGTTCAATTACCATCAGGGATCGTGGACGAGCACTACTAGGTAATTAATTTAAAAAAAATTGTACTAAAAATTAACGATAGTTTTAAGTTGGGAATTGGCTCTCTACTTAGAGAAAAAAATATCCAGATGCCAGCATTTCCATTAGATTTGGAAAAATTTAAGTCTATACTTTTAGATATCAATGCATTTTTGGAAAAGTTGAGTTTACAGGATAGGTATTTGCAACCTTACGATTGTAAATCACTGAACAACCAATTTGGCTATTTAATATTTGCCCCAAAAAATAATTTACTACGAATTTTAAAAAATAGTTATCAGTATTATAGTTGGTTTTATCCCGCAGTCCAAAAAGGTTGCTGGTTTCTGTATAGGCTATTCCTATTTAATTCTCATTATGTATATAAAATTGAATCTACAGTAGATTCAAAAGTTATATAATAAAGCAATTGATCTCATTTTATTAGGACTTGTATAAACATTTCGGTTTAAATCACGCTGTAGCTATTAAAATTACTGCGGTAACACGGTTAATGACAAACTCCAAGATACGATCACCGACATCATAAATTTGAAAAAAAGAGACAAATGATACGGTCACCTGATAGCACGTGATTCGTCCTCCAATTTGTTGCTCTGTACACTACCAATTGTACTCGTTGCCTGGAGACATATAATTTTAAGTTTCGTCCTCTTCAGTAGTTTCATTAGCTGCAGCGCCTTTTTATCGCATTCTTTCCCTCAGTTTTCTTTACGTATAGTCATCATCATCATTATCTTAGACTATTACTGTCTACTGCCACATACCTCTCCTATCCTTGCTGAATTCTACGTCTCTGGGTTAATAATACAGAATTTAGCTGTCCTTTTACACATGTAAAAGGCGACTAAAAATCATCTTAGTAGTCTTTTACGACTATATATATTTTTTATCAATACAGTAATATTATATTTTAATTTATGATTATTGAATATGAAATATTTACTTACCGACATTATGATATATGAAATAAGCAGTTTTCGTTGTGTAAATGGCGAAGTTTATATTAAAAACTGTAAGAGATATTTGTTTTAATGACGTTAATTAATACCGCGATCTTCACAACGTGCCCTAAGGCTATGAACTAAGCAATTCCTATTTACAGGATATTTTTTTACTCGACCCGCGACGAGGCGAGTAACGCATTCGTCTGGTGATAAGAGATTCGTTTGCCCGTAATAACGTGGCGCTATTTAAGATGGTATACACAACAGCACATTGTGCTTGCCGCCTTGAGACGATAGTTGTTAAGTCTCATTCAATAATTTCACTTGTATACAGCACCCTTCAAACCGAAAAAGTAATGTTTTATAAGTACTGTTTTGCCGGATGCAATATATATTGTGGCGGTACCTATCTAGACGGTCTCTGGCAACAGACACATCCACGAGTTTTTCCTTTATTTGTATAGAGGGGAGAGGTGTGTTTCAGAGACACTTTACTACATGGTGAAAAGAGGTTCCCAAATCAGAACAATCCCGGCTTCTAACGCTATGCTGGATCTGTTCTTTATAGTCTCCAACATCATCATGACTCTAGAATAATCGGACACGATGTCATCTTCCTTATTAATCAATGTGGGCAATAAAAACTCCCAACTTAACCGTTTTCCTAAAATGTCTCGTTGAGGGTCAGGATCATCATTCACTTGCCCTCCTATTAGATCTTGATAAAATAAGGAACAAGTGAGGGTTGTTCAACTGATGGTAAACAGATACATTCGTCCATAACAATGTAGCGTTATTTGATACAGAATCACTTCGCTCGTTCTCTTAAGATTCAAGATGTTAATTATCGTTGCCCCAGTAATTTCAAAGCTACAATGCCTTTTAACTGGAATATAGTAATTTGCACAGTAATGCTGCACAGTGAACATGGATGAAAAAAAATTAGATTTTTATGTGAATTATTATTGAGGGAGTACGCTTCATCCATCTTGTATTATACTACTCATTGTGAAATAAAAGACTCAATCTGTACATGTTTATGACTAATAAGTGTATAATAATATATATATACAAAATACTAACAAATATTCTAATATCTGAGAAGATTGTTAAAATTTTATCCCTGCTTTTGAAAATCTTGCTGTTTTTTAAAATTCTTAATTCAGGCACTGATTAAATTGGATGCACAGACAATACAGAACAATTGAATTAGATGATAATTAAAATAGCTGATCCTTCAAATTATTCCTCATCATCAAATGTAATGATGGCGTTCCCATCGCCGACTCATGATGTATTTTGAACTCTCGCCCTTGGTGTTTATTATAAAAACAGTTAAACGGAACCACACTGAAGTCTGACGATATTCTTTTCTATTTTAGGGCACGCTGGACAAACAGAGAGTGACCCTAATGTACAGGATGTTGACATGAGTAAGGAACAGATCAGCGAATTGTGGGCGAAGCAGCGGATGCTGAAGAGCGCGCGGGCGGTGTCTAGGAGTGCGATGAAAAAGAATGCCGGGAACCTTCTCGAGTGCTGGACGATATATCCCTTCAAGTGGCGCCAGAGCAAATTCATATGCGCATACTGCGACGCGGGCTTCGTCCAGGTGTACGACTTGAGGGAGCACGTCAGATCCTGCTCCGTACACCACTCCGTCGATGACATATTCCGTGGCTTGAAGGGAACGCCTCTGATCAAAGTCGACATTACTGACGCTGTCTGCCGGTTCTGTTCCTGCCCCTTCCCCGGTTTAGGGGAGATGAGGCAGCACGCCGTTCAGCACGGCTTTAAATTCGACACCGGTGTGAAGAATAGTATTGTACCGTTCATATTGAATGACGAGGTATGGCACTGCGCTATGTGCGAAGCAAGCTTCAGCGTTTTTTTCGAACTTTACAAGCACATGAACACACATTACGAGCGATTCTCATGCGGCACCTGCGGGAAGGGCTACATGACCGCCATCAGGCTGAAGAGGCACGAGGAGGGACACGTCAAAGGTTCCTTTCCTTGCGATTTGTGCGACGAGACCTTCACCGTCCGTACTAAAAGGTACCAGCATAAGGCCCAGGTGCACTCCAAGGGTCCGAGGTACGCCTGTCCTCACTGCGAGATCCGCTTCCACCGCTACGATGACCGTGTAAAGCACCTGAGAGACTACCACAAGGAGATAGTGCCGATAAAATGCATTTACTGCGATCGTACCTTCGAGAATACGGGCAGGCGCAGAGCCCACGTCTATTCGGTGCACATGCAGACTAAACACAAGTGCACATACTGCGAGGCGTCCTTCGGCACTCAGGCCCGACTGAAGAACCACGTGGTGAAGCACACCGGCGAAAAGAAGTTCTCCTGCAAGATATGCGGTAACAAATACCCGAGGAGCGCCGCTCTGTGGCACCATCTGAGGTCGCACAACTACAGGACCTGTAAATTGTGTGAGGTCATGTTCAACCGACGGTCAGACCTAGACGCGCACATTTGTCCCAAGAGAACGATAAAAATTGAAATTGATGTCAGCCCTTAGTTAGAGTAGTCTATGAAAGTGTCATAAAGCGAGGAGTATAAAAAAATGAAATAATTTTTTTTACTAGTGATAGGCCACCATCACCACCAAATCGCATAGTTCTGTCTTTAATCTATACTGTGCAAACGTAGCTTTAATAGCTGGTCTCGTTACTGGGGTAACGAGACCTTCATCAGGTTAAAGTAAATTATTTCAAGTCGAAAAATTCTTAGTCTTAACCAGATTAACATAAGACTTGACACATGATGATGCTACGATGACGACAAACCGGTGTTTTGATATAGTTTCATACACTACGTCATCAGCACTTATAAGTGAAGCATTGTTTTTATTATATTTCATATCAATTTCTTACTTCCGGTATATGGCATCATGAGATTAAGTTTCTAACGAAGGAAGACTGTAAGGAAATCGTCATGTAATATGAAACATTTGGAAAAGATAGTGGACTTTGTGAGTCCCAACGTAGGGAGTGTGATGAGGGCTGCATAACAAACAAACTCTTCGAAGAGACTATCAGGAAATTTTACTTTAAAGCATCACAAACAATATTTTAAAATGACTATTCTTTTTTTATTATATAAAAGTATTATTCATGTAAGCGTTTAAGTATAATTTTAAGTCCGACATTTTAATCATTAGATGGATATAGATGAATGTATTTAAACAAGTATTATTATATTCTAGTGCGAATAAATTCGATTGTTTTATTTATATGGTCTGAAAGATTTTATTCGTGATATAGGAGTATGTCCAGCGGTGGGCCACTAACGGATAATGACAAGATCACCAGACAATGTTCTGGTTCTTTCACAGAAATCTATCTCTTTATATTGTAACACTCGGATGGTCATGAGATAGTAATCGATACCGCACCTGTTTTGTTTTTACCACCAATCTCTTTTACTTCATTCTTTACACAGCTAGTTACTTCGGTCTTACTCTTTTTTGAAAATCTTTGCCGAAGATAGTATAATATATCGGGTAGGATTTCGTTATCTAAAATTATATACAAAATCTAGACTTAATCCTTACTTAGCAATTAAAACTTCGTCTATTTAATCTCCATTTTCAAATTACTCAGAGCTCTTTAGTTGCATTTTCTTATATGTACTATATGCCAGTGGATCAATTGCTAATAATGCTTAGAGTAGCTCACTAGTAATATACTTAGGCCCACGCCCACACTGGATAAAGTTTTATGTACTAATAAAAAGGAGAATAAATTCATCATTTCTTCAGCTAAATTTGGCATATTTATTGAGCAAACAATTTTTGCGACTAATTTATTACAAAAGTAATTGTTTGTTAAACTTTGATGTTCTCGTTAAGGTGCTTCTCCAAGGAGCAGACGTTCGCAGTCGGCTCACCATAAGTCACCATATTTATTGTGAAACTTTAATGCTGGAGGAGCGAGAATGGCGAAATAAATTTGAATGAAAATAAATTTGTTGAGAAAGGAAGACTTTGCATATAAGAAGCCGGCAAAGAATGAAGCTTACTCAAAATTCTTTTTATTTTTAGGATGTCAAGGACAAAGAGGAAACGAAACTATCGTTAAAATTGAAAAATGTGATGATTTAAAATTAAAAGATGTAAAGGAAAAACGACGATATGTCAGGAGCGCCCGCGCCGAGGCTAGGATCCTTACAAAGAGAAATGCCAATACCCTCCTGGAATGTTGGTCCCTCTGTCCGTTCA
Source organism: Pachliopta kotzebuea (assembly GCA_018246255.1). Taxonomy (NCBI): domain Eukaryota; kingdom Metazoa; phylum Arthropoda; class Insecta; order Lepidoptera; family Papilionidae; genus Pachliopta; species Pachliopta kotzebuea. The sequence goes on along the minus strand of DWLS01000070.1, from coordinate 20,799 downwards.
GATGGCAGAGGAATCGCTTCAAATGCGCGTACTGCGAGGACAGTTTTTTATATTGCAGCGATCTGAGGCAGCACGTTACCGATTGCTCCTCCAAGCACAGCGTTAAAGACATCTACAGCAAGTTTAAAGAAATGTCTCTTATCAATGTGGACGTGACTGACGCTTCCTGCCGTCTATGCAAATGTCCTTACTCTAACATCAGTCAAATGCGTCAGCACGCCGTATACCATGGATACCACTTCGACACTTCCCAACCTGACGGCGTGCTGCCTTTCAGTCTTGATAAGGAATGCTGGCGCTGCGTCATATGCCGCGAGGTATTTAACAACTTCCTCAAACTCTACGAGCATATGAACGTACATTATCAGCACTACATCTGCCCGACTTGCGGCAAGGGTTACATGACCGCACCCCGTCTGAGAAAACATTCCGAGGTGCACATAACAGGCTCGTTTCCCTGCGATAAATGCGGAAGGGCATTCACGATGCGCGCAGCCCGCGACCACCACAAGGCGCACGCGCATGCCAAGGGCCCAAGATACGAATGTCCGCATTGCAACATGCGTTTCAACGGTTACTACGACAGAATGAATCACCTGAATGAAGCTCATAGAGAGAAAGAGGTCTCTTACAAGTGCAACGTCTGCGAACTGTCGTTCAAGACGAGCGGAAAGCGCGCGATGCACGTACGCGCTGTACATCTACCGCAGCCGCGTAATTTTGCATGTCCGTGCTGCGATTGGCTCTTCAAGACCAGTTACGAACTGAAGAGGCACATGGTTAAGCACACCGGAGAAAGAAACTTTTGTTGTACTGTATGCGGCAAGTCTTACCCGAGAAGTCGCGCTTTAAGGACCCATCTGAAAACTCATGAGGAGCTCACTTGCAAGTGGTGCGGCGCGCTGTTCAAACAACGTAGTCAGATGGTCACCCACGTGCGTGCTAATCACTCGGACTTAACGATTTAATTGCCGTTGAAATGGAAAAGCTTTCGTGTTAAATTTGTTACGGCATGACGGATTTAGACACTGCAGTATTATATTATAATAAAGTTTTTTTTTAAGTTAGTATTGTTTCATTTTAAATTTGTCGTTGTATATATGTTTATCTAAAATTGATAACACATTGACTGATATAACTTAAGTATTACTGACTTTTTCCCACTTTTTCTGCTATATAGCGTGTTAGAAATTCAAGGTATGAACTTGGACACGGTTATGCATGCACAGTAATGAAGGTTGGGTACCGTTCTACTACGTTGTTGTAACACGAAATCGTTTTGTTTTTAGGTTCCGCTAAAGCGGAAGCGGTGGAAAATGTAATAAAGCGAATTAGGAAGTTAAAAGAAAACGTGAGCGCGCGCCAAATGCGGAGACGCCGGCGCGCGAACAACGAGCTGGCAGAGGAATCGGAAAAGCGAATCTCCAAAACAATGATGAGGAGGAACGCCTTGACCATTTTGGAGTGTTCCACGGCGTGGGCGTTCCGCTGGTTTCACAGCGCATTTTTCTGCTCCTATTGCGACGAAAAGTTCGTTGATACCGCACCCCTGAGGGAACATGTACTCACAACTCATATTTCGTGTAATCCCACTGGACGCGTATTCTCAAAATTGACCGAAAACAACATGGTTAAAATTGACATCACAAATTTAACTTGTAGGCTCTGCAGTTACAGCTGCAGCACCATAGACTTACTTAAGGATCACTTGACAAGTTCACATAAAAAGAAAATATGGAACGAGCATAGCGATGGAGTTCTGCCGTTTAAACTTGATAAAGACGGTTTCCATTGTCAAATATGCTCTTATTATTTCTCCAACTTTTCTAAATTAAATGAACATATGAATTCGCATTACCAAAATTACATATGTGATGCTTGCGGAAAAGCTTTCGTCTCGAAATCTAGGTTCAGAACTCATGTGCAGTCGCATGAAATCGGCAATTTTCCCTGCGGAGAATGCAATGAGATCTTGCAAACGCGAGCAGCTCGCATGTGTCATAGGTTGAAGGTGCACAAAAAGGGTGTTAGATACACATGTCCGCGGTGCTCCGAAGTTTTCACAACTTACTATGCAAGAGCGAAACACTTGGTGGAAAGTCATGCGCAGCAGAAAAAGGATTACGAATGCAGCGCGTGCGGAAAAGTCTTCGAGACAAGCTGCAAGCGAGCAACGCACTATCGCGCAACCCACAAACCCATCGAGAAACGATACGAGTGTCAGTACTGCTCTTGGTATTTCGTCAGTCGATCAAAATTGAAACGACATTTACAGGCCCATGACAGCGAAGACAGAGTGCAGTGTTTTAAAAAAAACTAGAAATATTAATAAATGAAATATTTCTTTTTATTTTTAGGAAATGAAGAAATCAATGAGACCGAACCAAAAGAAAAGGTTAAAGTTAAATGGAACAGAAAACGTAAGCTAGCAGGGGATAAATCTAATGCAGCGATCATCTTACAATGTTCAAACGCCGTCACATTTAGATGGAAACGAGGGAGATTCATGTGCGGCTACTGCCCTCGCGTTTTCCCCAGTATCGCCGACATCCGCCTTCACTCTGTCGAGCATAAAAATAAGCTCGCCGTCTTCGAAAATTCTGAAGTACGAAATTCTTTCCCTTTACGCGTAGACATCGCTGATCTGGCTTGTAATTATTGTGGACAAAAATTTGACAATTTGGATGATTTTAAAATTCATCTTTCCGAAAAGCATGACAAATGTTTCCACTTAAATCACGGTAATGGTCTGTTGCCGTTTGTGCTAACTGATGAAGAATTCAGATGCGTCAATTGCCACAATCAGTACGAAAGTTTTATGGGTCTATTGGCTCATATGAACGAACATTACGCGACATATATCTGTTATATCTGCGGCAAAGGTTACTCAGGGAAACACAAACTACAATCGCATTTGAAATGCCACGAATCAGGCAAATTTGAGTGCCCCAAGTGTGACAGTGTGTTGCCGAGTAGAACTGCCAAGAGTAGACATCTGTCTGTCGCTCACGGACCAAGAGAACGCTACCGATGTCCACTCTGCGAGGAGCACTTCATCTCCTACCATTCTCGACTACGACACTTGGACAAGATACACGGAAGGAAATCCGAGTACCGATGCAATTTGTGTTCTTCTATATTTGCTAGTGGCGCTTTAAGAAATTATCACGTAAAGATTGCGCATAAAGTTAAGAAGAATAACAAGTAATTCTTGGAAGGAGCCCATATCCAGCAAGGCTGCCAAATATGATGATGTTGATGGCAACCATAGTGTTGAACACAGTTTTTATGTATGCTGAAAGAAACAATTGTAAGTTTCTATCCACGTATCATTTGTTTCGGGCGATAGAACCAATAGATACAGATCATACGCTCTAAATGCAACCCTCACGCTGACTGCGATCCTCAGATAAGCGGAACCGACATGATATAGAATATTTTTTCACGACTTAATACTCTTGCATAATTCAAAATTTCATCCGGAAAAGATACCTGTGTTATTTAAATTCTAAAGGAGTACATTTTTTTATATGAAATAAACGTTATTTTTAATAATTTCCTGAATAAATGGTACACTATAATTTAAAAAATATATGCACTTCTATAATCACTCAGGAGTAAAAGGTGTATTCGAATTGGAAATAATGATAGGTGAGTCGATTATTTGAGTTGGTTGAAAACGTAAATTCTACTTTTGTCTTTTGGTGTGTGAAATTTTACCAAGGTAATTTGATAGAGAATTTTCTTTTTGTTTTTAGGGTGCCGGAATCACATTGTTAGATGGAAACCGAGACGCAAGTATAATGATCAAAGAGATAACGCTGGTATTATTATCGAGTTTTCCAACGTTTGCCCGTTTAGATGGAAGAGGGGTGAATTCGTTTGTGCCTATTGTCCTATCACATTTGGGGATTTTACAGATGTGAAGCGGCACACAGCGAACCACCCTCATAAGACAGAGGCGCTGCGCTTTGTGCGTCCAGTAAACTCGATCAAAGTTGACATCACAGACTTGAAATGTGTCCTCTGTTTTAAGAGCATGAAAGATCTAGATGAACTCACCGATCATTTGTGCACAGGCCACAACAAACAAATCGATAAACAGTACGGTTTAGGTATTACCCCATTCTTTCTAAACAGAAAAGAGTTCGTTTGTTACTATTGCAAAAAGCATTACGACTTATTCACAAATCTGAATATTCACATGAACCAGCATGACAGGAATAACGTGTGTTTTAAATGCGGCAAAACCTTCTCCTCGTCCCATCGGCTCGAGGCCCACATGATCATCCACGAGAGAGCAGATAATCTATTTAAATGCACCAAATGCAGCGATACCTTTACCACGCGCAAGCTTATGAGCAGCCACATGAACTGCAAGCACGGTACACCGTTCAGATACAAGTGCCCTTATTGCAAAGATAAATTTAAAACGTACGGCGACAGATCAAAGCATCTCAAGGAAGATCACGATAGGAATGTTGAATATCCTTGTCATGTGTGCACAGCTGTGTTCGCTCAGTGTAATCAAAGGACGAAACATATTCAACGCGTTCACTTTAAATTTGAACCTTATAAATGCCAGTACTGCGATTACAAAACTTCAACGTCCTCCGAGTTGCAGAACCATGAGCTGATACACATTCCTTCGAAGCAGTATAAATGCGACGCTTGCGGTAAAGTCTACAATAGGATCAAAACATACCGCCAGCACGTACATACGCACAATGTAGACAAACTGTTCGTTTGCGGTTGCTGCAACAAAAAATTTGTATACAAACACCGTTTGGAAAATCATATGAAGAACGCCCATCCAACAGACCAAAGTTGTAAATAAATTGTAAATAAACTTAAATATCTCTAGGAATTACTTAAAAATTATCTTAGTATACAATTTCTAATGAAGCCGACTAAAACGTACACCTCGATGCCGCTTTCAAAGTTAATGCTAAAAGAGAATGTGAATTGGAAAAAAGAGCTTATATCGGATGTTTTCTTATTTTTAGGAAGAAAAGCGGAAGAGATACAAATTAAGAGCGAAGTGGAATCTGACAGAGAGAATGTCAGAGCCGCCCTCGTGGCGTCTGCTCGCGAAGCAGGCAAGGAGAGACGTGCCGTTTTCCGGAACAACATTAAAACCATAATGGAATGCTGCACCGCGTACCCGTTCAAGTACAGGACCGGTACTTATCTGTGTTTCTTTTGCAAACAGTCGTTCCTGGAACCGGAACGCTTGCGCGAACACACCCAGCAGCAGCACTCAGACGTGAAGCATATTTTAAAGCCGCGGAAGTACGAGCCGCTCAAGATAGACTTTGCAGTCACGACATGCAAAATATGCGGCGCATCCATTAAAGATTACGAAATGCTTAAATCACATTTGAGGGAACATGGGAAGACACTCGACTGTTCGCATGGTGATAGCGTGTTGCCATACAACCTCACCAGAGACAATCACCGCTGCCAGATATGCGGAAAGCGTTACGAGGTGTTCCTCAGCTTGCACATACACATGAACGATCACTACGAGCACTTTATTTGCGAGACGTGCGGGAAAAGATTTGCGACGTCCCAGCGGATGGTGAACCACGCGCGGACCCATGAGCGGGGGAACTTCCCATGCAAACGATGCCTGGACACTTTCCCGTCATATGCTGCTCTGAACGCTCACGTTGCCAAGGTCCACCGATCCAACAAGAGGTACAAATGTCCGATATGCGACGAGAAGTTCGCCTCGTACAAGCACAGGCTGAAGCATCTCAACTCGGTGCACGATGAGAAAACGGCGCTGTTCCCATGCCCGTCATGTCCCCGCGTATTCGATTTGTGCAGCCAGAGGACCGCGCACATACGCTTCCAGCATCTGCAGGAACGAAACCACTCTTGTCCGCTATGCTTCATGAAGTTCTTCACCAAGTACGAGTTGAGAGTGCACTCGGTGAAACACGGCGGTGAAAGGATATACCAATGCGATGTCTGCAAGAAGTCCTACGCGAGGCTGAAGACGCTGCGGGAGCACATGAGGATTCATAACAACGACAGGAGATTCGTTTGTCCAGTTTGCGGGCAGTCGTTTATACAGAACTGTAGTTTGAAGCAGCACGTCAGGGTGTACCATCCTAATCAAGTGAAGGCAGATATCTAATACTAATTTAATATAAAACGTTATTTAATAATACAATTACTTAATTATACATCTTGGTAGCCACAGTCACATCGTCTTCTACTGTAGTCACAAGGAAGGCGACCAATATCATATACGCTCAGAAAGGTGCTGAAGTTTCTTCGTAATTACCAAGTGCGACCAGCTCGCTATACTTTTAAACAAAAAAAGGCTGATAATAAATGAAAATCGATATTTTCATTTAACGCTTATTATTTAAAATAAGATATACATACTTCACTTTTTTCTTTCGTATTGATGTTGATAATTTTTTTATTATTGTAATATGAAAGATAAAATATATTAAAACATACATTTTAATAAGGTAATAATGTATATAAAATATATCTATGTACATTATGAAAATAAAATGGATTAATACGAAATGATTATATTTTTTACATTCCGATAAATCTCTATCTAAGCTTTAATGTAAATATTAACAGCTCTTTTTATGTTCTCACTGTTGAGATAAGGCTTCATAAAGAGAGTGTTAAAACCATTTAACCTTTCTGGAAAATGGCGGATGTGTCGACAAAAGTTGATGCTATTACGTATAAATTTCCTCGCAATATTTTTCATCACCAGATTATGGTGAAAAATTATGAGATAAACGTTATTAATCTGATAATTTTTCGACGTCAGTTTTTTAAGCTTTGAGAAAACGTAAGTGCCTGAGCAATTTGATAAATGAATCTTTTTAAAATATATATAATTTAGAAAATGTCAAAGTTTTGCATGCGTTATACATCTGTGATGCTCATGCGCATATGTTTTGTCATTTGTAGGTGATGATTCCTTCAACGGAGGAGAATGTAAAGATGCCTTCATCGGAGAATGTAAAGGCGTTGAACCAACAACACATCCGTCGGAAAAGACCGTTATTAACGATATTGATACGTTAACAACGAGAAGAAGGAATACGACGTTACTCCTGGAGAACTCCAAGATGTGTCCATTCAGATGGATGAAAAACCTTTATCTATGCTTCTATTGTGGCCAACAGTTCTCCGACCCGGCCACCATGAGAGATCATAATATTGACGAACATACATCGCCATCTTCCGCGAAGATTAAATATGAACTCTTCAAACACAAGAGACACGAACTGGTTAAAGTTGATGTTACAAACATCGGCTGCAGAATATGCGACGAACCATTTAACGACATCACAAACCTGAAGCACCATCTCATCGAGCTACATGCTAAGGACATAGATCTCGATTCGGATGACGGCATACTGCCGTTCAAGATCACGAAGGACACTTTCGTTTGCACGATATGTCAGCAAAGGTGCGACGAATTCAAATCGTTGAATCACCACATGAACATTCACTATCAGAACTACATCTGCGAACAGTGCGGCACCGGCTTCATTACGCCAGACCGTCTGCGGACCCACTCGCTGTCGCACGAGAATGGTTCCTACCCGTGCGACGGTTGCGACAAGGTCTTCCGCTCTACCATCGCCAGGAACGAGCATTACGCGACCGTTCACAAGAAGGTCAAGCGGCACCGATGCCCGCACTGCCCTGAAACTTTCCGCAACTACTTCCAAAGGAATAAACACGTTGCTTCCGTCCATGGTCTGAAGCTGAAGGAATTCAAATGCAAGCTGTGCCCGAAGGTGTTTACGCTCAGCGGGAAACTCGGTGTCCACGTGCGTACGGTGCATTTGAAATTGAAAAGGCACGCGTGCGACGTGTGCGAGTGGAAGTTCTATTCCAAATCGGAGCTGAGGGATCACATGGTGAGACACGGCGGAGAGAGAAAGTTCCAATGCAAGGTGTGTAAGAAAGCGTACGCCAGGAAGTATACACTGCGTGAACACATGCGCATACACGACAACGACAGGAGGTTCATCTGTCCGGAGTGCGGCAGGTCGTTCGTCCAAAACTGCAGCCTCAAGCATCACACGCGGGTCCATCATCCGACGACAGTCGTAAAATCTAACATCGCGTTTCAAAATATTTTAACAAGAGATTAAGATAAAATAAGTGACTAGTTTTGCATAACGTTAGTTCTAAAAAATTAAGGCTTTTGTTTGTTCAATATTGAACGTTTGTGTTTAATAACATGCAAGCGTTATAAAGAAACAACATTAATGATTTTTTTATTCTCCTTATCCACCTCACACATTCCTACAAAGTAATACTTTAGGTATTTGTAAACATATACATTTGTTTAATGGTACCCAGAATTCAAGATCTGTGATTCATGTTAGGCTACATCTACTGAAATTACTAAATTCACATGACGTGGTATTTATTCATAATCTTATGAAGACGCAGAATTTAGACACTACTTAAACTAGACAAACGCAAAGAGTAATTTTAGTAATGTTGACACGAAGTGTGGTGATTTGGTACGTCTGCTATTTGCACAGGTTACCTGATGAAAATCATAGGAAATCCTCAAGTGAAAGTGGTATCGGACTATTCGCACTGGTAATTTATTGGGGAGGCTTGTGATCACTAGTGGAAGACAATAGTGATAACAGCATCAAAGTTACATATCCTGAAATTATGAATATCGGTAGTTTAAGCTTTTATAAAGAATACACAATCAATGCCCCTATAATTGGAACTCGGGTCCACTTTTGGAAGGAGAGTCGGGCCTTTTATTCGCGACAGTAGTTGAACATTGATACTCGTAGTTTCTTACATTAGCTTAATAATTATTTAAAAACGAAAAGTTTTTCTAAAACCTTAATAGCCTGATAGTGATGGCTCACGAAGCGGTGATGGCTAGGTCTGTAAAAGCAGTCTTACCTGCTTCATTTTCTGTGAAAGAAAACATCGTGAAGGAATCATGTTTCATGAACAACTGTTTTTATAGTCAGTACTTGGCCAGTGTGGTGGATAAATGGTCTTTATTCCTTTTTTGAAAGAGGAAATTCTCAAACCCAGTCGTGGAAACGTCAAGTGCGCTGTTAGTTATTATTCGTTTGTTAAGTCTCTCAGCTTAATTTAATTACAGAAAAAAAAATGCAAGTGGTCACACCTTCATAACATTTGTTTGTTTCTAGGATCGGACAATTCGGATATACAGGCGCCATCAACAAAAAAGATCGTGCCGTTGTTTCAAGTGGATTACGATCGCAGCCTGTGTAGACCACTGGGGACTGTAACCAACTTTAAAAAGATGGTTACGATGGTAAAGCTGCCCCACAGGGTCGCTATAGCCTCACCGGCTCAAAACTATTTTCCTTCTCGCAGCCCTTCGCCTCTATCAGTGGGTCTCAGGTCATCACCATCAGACGACGCTATTGACGATGCAATTGAAACACAATTACCAACACAAGGCGTAAATAAACAAGCGGATAATCGTCAAAACGCACTGGCTCTCTTCGAATTCTCTACCGTGTACCCGTTTATCTACGGGAACAACAAGTTCAAATGCTTCATATGCTCACAGCCGTTTCTACAATCAGCTCTGCTTAGGCGTCACATGCACGACACACACACATTCGCGCCGCTAAAACGTTTAGTTAACAATCGCAGGGAGAATGTAATTAAAGTTGATGTCAGCGAAATGACATGCAAGCTATGCTCTGATAAACCTGATGATTTACACCAACTCAAATTACATTTAAAGCAGGATCACCAAAAGCTGATTGATCCGGAACTCAAGGATAATATTATTCCGTTCAGGCTTGAAGGCGACGAAGAGCAAGGATTCAAATGTGTAATGTGCGATGGAATCTTCATCAAAGTGCGAACGCTCGTCATACACATGAGTGTACACTTCAACAATTACAGCTGTGAGATCTGCGGCTCTGGTTTTATGACTTTACGATTATTGAAGAAACATCTAGAAGTCCACGAAAGCGGGAACTTCCCCTGCGATCGTTGCAGTAAAGTTTTCAACACTTCACATAAATTGTCCCTACACATTAGAGGTGTGCACCTGAAGCAGTACCCTCGCCGCTGTCCCATGTGCCCGGAGAGGTTTAATTCGAACTACCGTCGCACTAAACATTTGCAGGACGTCCACAACCAGTCGACTCGTGTACACAAATGCAAGACATGCGGCAGAGCTTTCAACTTGAAGTATCACCTGGTGTGTCATACGCGTTCGGTCCACCTCCAGGAGAGGAACCACCAATGCAAAGTGTGCTTACAGAGATTCTGCAATAAAGAAACACTGAAAAGGCATATGGTTATTCATACGGGTGAGAAGAACTACAAATGCGAAATGTGTGGCCAGGCATTTCTGCGTCGTAAAAATTTGAGAGATCATTTACGATTACATGAAGTAGTTTAAGTATTAATGAAAATATATAACTGAAATCTGTTCGTGTAAAGACAAGGTTTTTTAATCAGTCCAAGGATCCATAATAACCAAGACCATTCACGTAAAAAGTGTCCATGTGAAATGATGTTTGCGGCGATGTCTCTATTGTGCAGATATAACTCAAATTATGAACAAACTTGATACTCATGAAGCGGCCAAAATCTCGCCTTTTTCATGTATCTCATCATGGCATAACTTCTGGACCATTTTTTAAAACCTGTTCTTATATACATCACCTCCTGCACTTAAATTTATTATAATGTTTTAAAATAAACGCAGTTTGTTAATTCCGTAACACTTTTAAGTAAGTTAACTATTTTTTGCGACAATTTGGACTAATAAATCAGATATTTAAATTATTACTCTGTTTTTATTTAATTTGCTAGTTTGTGATATTAAATTAAATAATTCGTAATAACTGATTAAAGTTATCGATTTTGTTCTTTTTCTAGGGGTCATCCACGTAACAAATTCATCCATAATACTGAAGGATGATGACGGCTCCGATATTAAATTATCAGTTCTCAAGAAACCTATATGTATTGATAACCTAATTTGCGAAAACGAAGATGTCGACGATAAAAAACCTAAAGAAAAAGATGAAAAGAAATGGTTTTATGAAATACCCAAGAATGAAAAGATTGATTTTTGTTTTGACGATAAACCTTTAATAAAATTTTTGAGGGAACCAATATCTTTAGACAAAATTGGGAATGGTGCGAAGATGTCCTTCGATAATTCAACACAAAAAGTAGCTATAAGAAATGTAACAAAAGCTCCGAGAAAAAATATTACTCATGAGCAATCAACGTGGAAACAAAATGCCCTCACAATCTTTGAGTTTTCATACGTCTATCCATTCATACACACAAGCAATAAATACAAATGTTACGTGTGTTCCAAAACTTTCATAGACGGGAACATGTTGAGAGAACATTTCATGAACCATCACAGCTTCGAAGAGGTACGAAGGGAGATCAAAAGAAATGTTCGAGATAAAATTATAAAAGTTGATATTGCGCGACTGCAATGCAAACTTTGTCACATTATGCTTACCAACTTAAATATACTTAAAATTCATCTCAAAGATCATGGGAAAAAAATCAATCCGGAATATCAAGATAACGTAATACCGTTTAAGTTAGTTGGTGACGTATTCGATTGCCAGATCTGCGGTGAAAATTTCCAGAGGCTTCGATTGCTCATCATTCACATGAGCAAACATTTTAATAACTACAGCTGTGAAATCTGTGGAAGGGTTTTTGTATCTATAACCTTATTGAAGAGACACTTACAGACCCACGCAACGGGAAGCTATCCGTGTGAAAAATGTGACAAGGTCTTCACGAATAAATCGAAGAAGATCAGTCACATTAGAAGTGTCCATTTGAAACAGAGCATGCGGTCGTGTCCGTACTGCTCCGAGAGATTTAGCTCGAATTATCAACGAAGCAAGCACTTGAGAATAACTCACAACCAAACGAGTCGGTATAGATGCGAAACGTGCGGCAGACAGTATGACTTGAAGTATCAATTGTATCTTCACCGGAGGTCTGTTCACATGCAGGAACGGAACCAGGAATGTGGAGTGTGCCACTCCCGTTTCTTTTCAAAATATTGTCTCTCTAGACACATGATGATACACACCGGTGATAAAAAATTTAAATGCGAAAGGTGTGGGAAGGCTTACGCGAGAAGAAAAAATCTTCTACAACATACAAAGGCTCATGAAGCGTTGGATAAGACATGCTCAGTCTGTAATGAAACTTTTATCGATCACGCAACTATGATGTCGCACATGGGCACTATACAACATGTAGTATAAATACTAGTACTAGGTCACAATAGTAAAACTAAACGAAAAGGGCACAATTAAATATCTTCTATAGCTGTTTTGAATTATTTTTTTACACTTATTGATCCCATTATCGTATTAAAATTGAGAAGACTTAAAATTAGATTAATTTTGTAAAATTAATACTTTAAGAGAACTACTTTTATTTTTCCCAGGAAGACCGAGAAAGCCGCGCCCGAGAGAAAGGACTAGCATATGGCAAATGACCCTATCGGAAAGGAAAAACGCGGCAACGTTTTTAGAATTCACCACAGTAAAACCATTCTTTTACCAACAGGCCAGTTTCAAATGTTTCTATTGCAATGAGATATTTCCCGAGGTGCACTCCGTGTTACAGCACACTAATCTCCATATCCCTCCCGAAAGGTGTAACCTCTTAAAGCAATATCTCAGAAAGGGAAAAAGGGTGATCAAGGTGGACATATCTGATTTGAAGTGTAAGATTTGCGAACAAAAATACTCAGATTTGGACGATATTAGGAAACACATCGCTACGGCACATAACAAAGAGTTCAACTTTGCTGGTAATGGACTGATGGCTTATAACTTGAACTCCGACAGCAGCCTCTTCACCTGCCACAGATGCAATAAAACTTTTAATTCGTTTTTTCTATTGAACAGACATATGAACGCACATTCCGACGTGGTCTGCGAGAAGTGCGGCCTCGGTTTCATAACGCATCAGCGTCTCATCCACCACAAAATCGTGCACCAAAACGGAATTTACAAATGCGATACATGTCAGGACGTGTTCCCTACCAAAATGAAACTGCGCTACCATTTTTTCAAGAAACACGAGGAATTAAATTCAAAGAAGACGAAGCCGTTGAAGTGTCCACACTGCTTTGAGAGATTCGCGGAGCATTACCGGAAGATGACACATTTGAAGGAGGTGCACGGCATAACCTTCAAATTTGAGTGTCAAGTGTGCAAAGCTGTGTTCCCTATGCGACGTGCGCTGACCGAGCACACGGCGAAACTGCACACGCAAAAGTACCAATGCAAGGAGTGTGGGAAGTCATTCGGCACTAAATCGGTACTAAAAATGCACTTGCGGGGACACACAGGGGAGAAGAATTTCTTCTGCACGATCTGCCAGAAACCTTACATGCACGAGCGCAGCTTGAAACAGCATATGAAGGTGCACGAACCTTTTTGAAAGTGCATATGCACCAAATGTGGTAGCGAATTACATAATCGCAACAAATACATCAAACATATTAAACATTGGCACCCGCAACACTGGAACACAAACTGAAGAAGATTCAAATGCCGAGTTTTAGGTTAAATATGCGTCGGGGGATATCACATGATCTCACAACCTGATCAATCTTGGAACATATCGGTTTCTTCATGATGTTTTGTTTCACCTGAAGCTTAAGGAGCTACGCCTTTTCGCACCTCTAAACTAAATTTTCACCTCTTCCTTTCTCCATAAGTAAACGTTGTACATACCGTAGCTCTGGCTACATATTGGGCTAGAACTTATTTAAAATGAAGATGCTCTCTCTATCGCAAGCACGATGCAACTTCGTGTTAGTTATCATCCTCAGGTTCGCACAGAATATAGAATTGATGTATTAAAAAAGTTGTACCCTACAAATGAAAAGCCTTATTATTTATTGCTTAAAGTAAACGCTTTTTTAATAATAACCACATCCTTTGTTATTAAAAAAGCCTATAATTTATCTATTATAAATGTCAAACTACCAGCCATTAAAAATCTTTGACAGCCGTTTCAGAAATAATTCAAGAATATTTTTAATAATATCTACAGTAAATTTTAACAAAAAGCGATTTTTTATATTATAAGACTTTACAAATATATTGAAATATTATTCACATACTTTAATTAAAACATTACAAATAGTAAAGCTATCGTATAAACTCATAACATTGCTTTGTTTGTTATCACACAAAATTATATAATAAAAATTATTAAATCATACGAAGTTATATCAATATGTAAAATATTATTTCTTTTGCTTTTTAGTTATTCATAATTTATAATGTTCCAGATTGTTCTATTAACTTAAATATTTTTTAAACTATTATTGGATTAGATTGTAATAGTTATATGGTAACGTATGTCCACAGTACAAGCTTACCTTGCTTGGGGTTATGAGATAATAAAAATGATCCATGATTTTGGCTTAATAAAGTAAATAAATAAGTTATTTAACTCTTATATTATAATTTAGGAGTAATACTCAGTTTTTGCATTGAAAATTATCACGGCCGGTTACTTATCATGTTTCTGTGGAAGACAATTTTTAAATATAAGTACTTTAAAACAAAATTTCAAAATACTTTATAGTATTTTCAAAACTATCAAAAGGAAACAGAAAAATAAACCTTATTCATGTACGTCGGAAATAAACTGTGCAAAACATAAAAACCGGAAATACTAACTTTTGAATGTCTCAATTTTTATAGAAATTATAATTAAATTTACGCAAACAGCATAAAGAAAATATAACAGGCAAAAAAACTTCTTGGATTAGAGGTCCTATTTTAAAATAGTATAAAAAATAATAAACAGAGAAGTTCGCTCAAATATTTTTCTCTATTTGTACCATGTGTAAAACAAATGTACATGTACGGTATTATCGCCTGAAGCGATCTCTTTCATACGAGATTTGGAAGGACAGAAACCATTTTCACACACACACTATAAAACACACGAAGGAAGTAAAAAACTGCATGAAAAATAACAGAATTATTACAGTTTGAAAGTATAAAGGAATGAATAAATATAGAAATTTTACCTCCCTAGGAATCCAAGGGGGCGGCAGACGGGGCGCGCTCACCAGTATCTGGGAGTTGACGCTATCGGAGAGGCGGAACGCCGCTTTATTCCTGGAGTACACGACGATCACGCCATTCATATACTGTCGCTACTATTTCAAATGTTTCTTCTGCGACGAACATTACTCTGATCTAAATCAACTCCTCAAACACAGCCTGTCGCACGAGATACCCGATCACGCAGAGATTCTCAAGGAATTAGTTCCAAAAGGGAAACGCACCGTCAAAGTTGACATATCTAATCTGAAATGTAAAATTTGCAAAGAAACGTTTACAGATATTGATATTATACGAACTCATCTGATCACAGTACATGGAAAAGCATTCACGGCTTCCGGCAACGGCATCGTGGCCTACGACCTAAATCTGAAGAACGGAAAGTTTGTCTGCCATGTTTGCAAGAAAACTTTCCAGACATTCATATTGCTAAATCGTCACATGAACGTGCACTTCAGTAACGCCATATGCGAGACCTGCGGCGCTGGTTTTATGACGCACCAACGCCTCCTACAGCACAAAGAGACACACGCGCCGGGAGGTCATCCTTGCACCAGATGCGACAAAGTCTACACGACGAGTTCCAATCTAAAATATCACATGCAGAAGAACCACGAAGGGGCGACGAAGATGCGTATGCTACGGTGCCCGCATTGTCCCGAACGGTTTACGGAACACTTCAGGAAGTTAAAACACCTCCAGACATCCCACGGGATAACCTTCACTTTCGACTGCGACGTATGCAATACTACTTTCCAAAGCCGCAGGGCATTGACGATGCACACGAACAAATACCACACGCAGAAGACTCAATGCGAGCTTTGCAAGAAATGTTTTAGTTGTGTGACAACCCTGAAAAAACACATGGTATCACACACGGGCGAAAGGAACTACATTTGCGGACTCTGTGACAAATCTTACCGCTACCAGAAGAGTTTGAATCTGCACATGCGGATTCATATCACCAACGATTACGAGTTCGCCTGCTCTGAATGCGAGGGCAAGTTCCACAACAGGAATGAATTCAACAAACACCTTCGTAACTTTCACCGGAAACGGTTCTGCGAGTACGGAGTTAATTAATTATGAACTAAGATTTCGTCAATTATCTAAAACACATAAAGTAAGAATACTTTAAGAAGCAAAGATTTATCTAACAAGAATAAGACGATTTCTTTATGTGTATTTTTTCTTAGTCATTGTATTCGGCTGTCTTCTATAAGTAAAACCAAAGAACAATTATAGTCAACTAAAAATATAATTCGAATAAAAATTGTATTAAACATAATACAATAAAAAAAATTTAATACAATATAAAGATATTGAAGATCTGAAGGTTTTTATCTCTTTCGCAGACGGGCCCACTGCCACACGTGGAAGCATTTGGCAAATGACAGCACCAGAGCGAAATAACGCAGCTACGTTTCTCCAATTCACCACAGTACGACCGTTTACATCCATGGGAAAAACTCTTAAATGTTTCTTCTGCACCCAATACTACTCTGAAGTCTCTGACCTGCTTAAACATACAGCGACTCACGAGGTCGAAGACAGAGATGTAATTTTAAAAAGATTAATACCAAAAGGAAAACGATCGATACTCGCCGATATTTCGGACCTCAAATGCAGGTTATGCGGCCAAGGGTATTCCGATTTAAATTCAATCCGACAGCATTTAGAAAGTATACACAATAAAAAATTCTTATCAGCTAGTAACGGTATGACAGAATACAAAATGACTACAAATGATGGATTGCTATCGTGTCACATATGCGACACTAAATTTCACGAATTTATCCTCTTAAAAACCCATATGAACTTACACGTCAGGAGGGTTATGTGCGAGGAGTGCGGCGCTGGTTTCCTTAGCCAGTATTTTCTGCTCGAACACAAAGAATCACATTTATCGCAGACTTTCAAATGCAAATATTGTGACAGGATTTTCTCTAAAAAAGGCCAACGGAAGTACCACACGAACATCATGCATAAAGGCAAGGATAGAATAAGAATGAAGAGCTGCAGGCATTGCTCGCAGAAATTCAAAGAGCACTACAGCTTGCTGTCCCACATAAAGAAGGTGCACGGGATCATGAAGCTGCTCTCATGCCACATATGTAAAACTAACTTTAACACCCGTCGTGCCCTAACAGAGCACACCACCAAGTACCATACTGAGAAGTTCAAATGCGAGATATGCTGCAAGTGTTTTGAGGTTGAATCCAGATTGAGGCAACACCTCTGGGTGCACACCGACGTGAAGAACTTCCAATGCACGATCTGCAATAACGCGTATAAGAGCAAATTCTCTTTGATACAACATGTGAGGAAACATAAGGCCATCGCACAGACGAGCCTGACCCTTACTTGATCTTCGGATTTGACAGCCGCTCATAAAGTTTGAATATCACATTGAATTAAATAAAGAATCATTGAGGAATAAATTGAATCACTTTTCTAAACATATCACCAAGCGGGATTGCCAAATAATTTTTTTTGATAAAAAAGTTATACATTAAAAATCTTTATAACCATAAGATTCTAACTTTTTTAACATAAGGATTTATATCTGTATTTATATAATGTCTATGTCTACTTCTAACCATGTTTCTAGATCATCTAAGAAATATATTAAAAAAGCCAGATCTAAGCAGTATTGAAACTCATACGTTTTTAATTCCAAAGAAACTTTTGTTAAAAAATTTCAAAGAGCAAGATTTCTCCTGTGGAAATACTATTACCACTTGAAAAAGCTATTACTTGTAACAGAGGCTAAATCAACAATCTAAAATTACGCGCTGCCTCTTGCGTTTTTCCTAACTTTTAAATACATATGTGTATAGTTGACTTCCCAAAGATGAACCAAAAATAAATGTTAAGTAAAACCCATGATTTATTTTCATTAACAAAACACCAACTCCTCCTTCTCATAACAACAATGTTATTTGTGTAAAGACACGAATGAGGCAAAGAGTTAGTTCTTGAAATAATTAGAAATTACATAAACCTCATGGCATTATCAAATTTTATAACGGAACAGATGATGTGATGATATGTGTGGACATACCCTTCTGCATTCATGAATTTTGGCAACCATACTTCCGTTACTTTATCAGTAAGAGCATAAAGAAAGGAGCTTCGTCAGTCTGTAGTTGCAGGTAAAGAAAGTGGACGTTGAATGAAATTTTTGGTGTCAGCATCAGCCCTTTTATTAACCATGCTCTATTTGCTTTTTAGGATCAACATTGGAAATACGTCGTGAAGATATTGAGGCGAAATCGAAAGTGGTTCTAGTTTACCAATCACCACAGCGGCGGAATACCGAAATGATATTAAAACATTCCACTGCTTATCCGTTTAAGACAAGGTTCAGACAGATATTGTGCGCTTACTGCCATACGGAATTCGAGTATCTGTCGGAATTGAAGCATCATATGGAATGCCACCACGCAAATATCGACATCAAGAACGTATTCTACAAAATGAAAGGAAATCTGGTCAAAGTTGATATCAGTAATCTCGAATGTAAGATATGCCGTCAAAGCTTGCCTGATGTAGACTCCCTGATGCATCATTTTGCGCGGGACCACGATCTGCCTGTCAAATTCAACGCCTGCTACGGGGTCCTGCCTTACAAACTCCTCGACAACAAATACATATGCGTCTCCTGCGACAAATCTTACAGTGCCTTCATCGATTTCAAACGCCACATCACTACCCACTTCATGAAATACAATTGCGACAAATGTGGAACCACTTTCATCACCCACCAAGCGCTAAAAGAACATGAGCGGCACGTGAAATGTTATAGACCTGCTTACAAACCTCGTAACGGTAAAGTTATGAGACCGCGGAGCAACGCCGAGATCATACTGCAATGTTCTTCAGCTTACCCTTTCAGGACATGGATGAGTCACTTAAACTGCGTTTTTTGCAGAATGAAGACTAGAGATCCAGTGGTCTTCCGTAACCATATGGCGACGCAGCACGAAAGCTATGACGTCCAATCGGCTTTTTATAAAAAGTTAGGAAAAGCGTTTCTGAACGTTGACATAACTGATCTCCGTTGCAAACTCTGCTTTACCACCATCGATAATTTCGAGGACCTGATTAATCATTTGAAGAACGAGCACAACCAACCTATCAGGTCAGACGCTCAGTTCGGTTTACTGCCTTTCAGATTAAATGATGGCAGCTCGTGGAAATGTGCGATGTGCACCAACCAGTTCAAAAATTTCGCTTCGCTTAAAAAACATACCCATAGTCACTTTCAGAACTATGTTTGTGACACATGTGGCGAGGGTTTCATCACCGAATCAGCGATGATAGCTCATACGAAAGTGCCGCACGAGAATAAATACAACTGCAGCAGATGTGTAGCGACCTTCTCCAGTCTGGAAGAGAGGAACGCCCATGTGAAAACCCAGCACACGTCGACACCGTACGTCTGCGTTTACTGTAAGGATAAGCCGCGTTTCGCTACCTGGGAGATGAGGAAAAAGCACCTTCGGGAAGTCCACAACTACGGGACTGGAGGCGACACGTACGAGTGTACGATATGCCAGAAGTCGTTTAAGTCCCGATCGGGGAAGCACAACCACATGTACCGGATCCACCACCTCATCAAGGATTCCGAACTGAGTTTCACATGCGTCAATTGTTCAAGGGCTTTCACCAGCCAGCTCTTTCTCGATAAACATGTCGCGAAAAAGCATGGTGATTTGTGATCTCATAAAAATTCGCCAAAAATACGGTCGACTTGTTCTATAAAATTCATTAACAAAACATACTAAGAATTTGTTTTAGAATAAAATATAATTTTTTCTAATTCTTATGCTTAATCAGCAAATTGTTTCTACTATATATTATTTATTATTACCTGCTGCTGAGTGTTACCATAACTAAAACAATGTGCTTGAAATGGGAACACAGCAACCATTATACACAAGTATTCAGCAAGAGAAATAAGTGTTCTGATGGTGCCTACCTAAACGTTTTCCAGCAACAGACACCAGTATCCTAATATCATTATCCTTTCATGGTTTTTCTATTTTGTTCGATGGATGCTTGGTCTTCGGACTGCCTCTTTTTTTACCGGCAAGCTATAGTGTGTAGCCCTTTATTTTGTTTGTTGCAGTAGGTAAAAAAAATACAGATATAGAATACTAGCGATAAGTACGATGTAATGCTTTGTTAAGCAATTTATTTTGAAGGTTTCAAAATCTAAATCTATTAGTAGATACCAATACTCGGTTTTCTGATATGAAGATCGTAAAGATTCCATGCCTTATAGGAGATAATCAGGGTTATCTAGAGATTTCTTCGTCTTCAGCGTTTAACGAGCTCGTGGATCCGTTCGGAGCAACCACAATCTCTCCAACACTACGCTATGATATTCTGTTTCTGTTTTATACAAGATTCTCATGGACACTACAACAATCATTAATAACCTCGTCCAGTCCGTCTTCTTCAATAAATTTTGTTTTATCATTACATAAATAAAAGAAAACCTAGTTTTGCTGGAGTATAGTTACTGTGGTAATAAAACTGAGAATAATGCTTTAGTTGATTTGCAAGCGAGCGGAGCGGTAGCCGCCGTCACGGTAGCCACCGCGACTCGTTTTTCGTACTCCAAGTACGGAATTAGGTTAAGGTACAGTTTATATATATAAGTATCTATTTT
>DWLS01000069.1:0-46347 GCA_018246255.1 Pachliopta kotzebuea | reverse complement strand
ATGTGATGCAAATACATTCCTGTATTCCTTAACAACTTGTCTCCCGGTATCTTATGCCGCGTATCTTGCCCATTATTATCAGCTGGAAGGCTCTATGACATGTCCAAGATATATAACAGAAAATTTAAGAATTCTTAATGGATTTTTAAAGTATTGTTTCACACCCTTTTCAGAAATATGGTTCTATAAAAACTATTTTATATTTTGTTTACTCAATCTAGTTGTCTGTTCATGTATTAAAAAAAATATATGTTTAATAGTTTTGCTTAAATGCGTTGTTACTAAATTATTATTTTGTTTTACTATACTATTACACTAAACTTATTTTAGTTCTCTCGTAAATCTCAATGTTTCTGTGAGAAGATCTCGATTCACATAAAAATGTTAATATTACAAAAATCACACATGTCCCTAAGGCAGAGCCGTATCATTTACATATCTTGTTTACAGCTTGTCTGTTCGTATGCCTTAATGACATAAGAACAAATATATTCGCATCGCCGACGTCCAACCAAGTTCCTTGCCATTGTTTTGAATACTCCATCCACTTTAATTTGATCCTCACGTACTAATTAAATGACAACAGTGGTAGCTCTACTTGTAATGGACGGTGGTGTTTTCCTTTTTTTACGGCATAAATTTGAAATGAGGTTAGTTTTTATTTTGTTATAATTTCGCGAAGACGCCGCCGGCACAGTGGTGAATATGAATATTAAGATTTTTGCTTTCGTAGTTTCATTTTAATTTTTGTTTGTGTTTTAAATTGTGTGCACGAGGTATTACTTTATAAAATCATTTTCAGATTCTCAAATGAAAGAAAAGTTAATTAAGTTTTCGTAAACGAAACTTTTTCTAGCTAATTGTATATTAAGTACGTTATCATCGGACTGATTGGAGTAATTTATTTTTACATATGGATTAGTTATAATGTCTTCATTAGAGGGTGCATAACACCTCAGTAAAATCTCCTTACTGAATTTTCATTATGCACCTGTTACCTTTGTACATGGATATTGACACCGGCAAGTTGACCAATTTTTCTTTAAATATGATGAACCAAATACTCATATTCTCTTAGAAGTTCCTAACAATGGCCGAAGTTAATATGATTAAAAACATGATAACACGAATTTTTATTAAATAGTTAAAAGAATTGTGACTCAAACAAAGAGGACTTTAAAAATCGCTTAATTATCTTCAAATTTTTATTTAACATCCATTGAAATCTGACTTAAAATGGCTTTAGGCAAGAAAAAATAATAAAATTGTTTATGGTTGATGGTGGAATGACACTATTTTGTTTCAAAACCGAAATGAAGTAAGCGAGGCGTTCATTTGATGGTAAGTAACACGCTTTCACATAACAACGTGTTGCTAGTCAATTTAGTATATATAGCACTATTTTGCAGTCATTGTCTTGAAACTAGGTGTTATCTCGTTATCCTTGTAAATTCACTAGCTTACAAGGCTCTTCAAACCGGAGCAAAATAATGTGCGTAGTACTATTTGTCGGCTGCAATAGAAACTGAGGTGGTACTTACCTAAACGTTCTCCGCCGACAGATAAACATTAAAACATTTTTAAGTACATTGGAAACTATAAAGGATTCGCTCTTTTAGCGCCTATTCAGATAAATCTAAACTTTAGCCGAAAAAATGTAAACGAATCTCTACAGCTGTTTACGCAAAAATGTAATATAGATTAGCGATGATGTTGACGAAAGACAAAAGAAAAGCAGTTTCGCTTTCTTCATGACACGAAGTAGACACAGAAATGATTACCGAAATCAGTTAACTCACTGCATGAAAAAGCGGTAACATTAATATTAAACGTGATTCTTTATCCCGTAACTCATTGGAAATGTTTAGACAATGACAGATTAAGCGGAATGCAAATGGCGAGACGGTGGGCGTGGCCGGCGCGCGCGAAATGATTGCGTTACTGCTCCTTCAGCCAAAACGTTCCCATATAAAATAATTTAGTTCATTTTTTTAATTTCATTTAAACCTCTTTCAATCGTCTGTGTTGAAAAAATATTTTATAATTTCATTTAAACCTCTTTTATTTGTCTGTTGAAAAAAAAAATATTATTTTAAAACATTTATAATTTTTTATCTGTGGCAGCATAAAATATTGTCAATTGTTATCTGTGAAAATAAATATTATGCACAAAAAATATCTTAACCAAGATCGTTTAGAAATACAATCTTACTGACTCCTTCATGTCTGTAATGACAAACTAAACTAGAAATAAAAAAAATACTATTCATTCCTCAGACAAAATATTTGGATTAAAGAAAGTACGGTAATATTACCTAATAAAAACACTAACTGTAATCTATGTACTAAAACACAGTAACTTAATGCTTGAAATAAAGAAAAAAACGACTAGATAATCTGTTTTAAAGAAACATACACTTAATCTTAATTTTTTAGGTACTAATGATACTGATGCTTGGAATACAAAATTGCTATTAGGCGGCATGTTGATTTCTTGAGGAGTAGTAGTTAGCTGGGTTCGAAGAAACTCTGCCGCCACTATTCAAACCCAACTTATTTGGGCTTGGAATCAAATGCATACAACATAAAAGAGAATAACAATGTACTTGTTACAGTTAAATGCGTAAGCAGGAAAAAATTTACCTCAACAAAGAACAGGTCTACTCCGTTTCTAACAGACCCCGCGACCCTAAAAACAAAAATCAGTGGCCGACCAAGTCATTAACGTTTTCCATAAAAGTATATTAATCACATCTTGCCACTCCCCCTAGCGGCTAAACACCAAATAATTTCTGCTATAACATTCTCGAAGGGTACGAAAAAAAACAATAATTAATTTTACTCTGTGGCATTTCTTTGGGCGGACCCGCTACGGATGTTTCTTTTTTAATTTAGCTTTTTGTGGCAGGTGAAAAATAGACGAGTTGGGAATTGCATAGATAATAAAATATTAAGTCGACGTTTTAATTTTGTTTACTCTATGTACTGGTTGTAGGTCTCTGTTGCAGGGGACTATCCAGGTAGGTACCACCGCAGCTCCTATTGCAGCCGACAAACAGTACTATGTTCCGTTTCAAAGAGAAGCTAGGCGTTTTAAGCTGGGGAAAATTACTGGGGTCACGAGACTTTACACCTTACGTCCCAAGGAGACGAGCGCAATGTGGTGCTGTGTATACTAATTTAACTAGCGTCACGTTCCTATGGACGAGTGTATTACTCAACATCAGGTGAAAGCCTTGCTAGTCTTACCTCCTTATCAAACAAAAAAAAATTAAATGATCAACTTGCAATTTTGTTGATTTTGTTGTATGTATAAATTAATTTAAGATAGTTATAAAATGCTATAGTACAAGAAGCATGATATTTTCATTTAGAGGATACGGTTCTAGAGAGTTCGGAGGTACGGTAGTTTCATGGAGAGTCAGAGCAATTATTTACAACACTGGATAAGTGCATGTTGGCGGATGTTAAATGTCCACGAAAGTTGTTTATGGAGCTTGACTGCATCCTTACAATTGTATTCCTTTACCGAAATGTCAAGCTTGGTGAGCTTCTAGTCCAATTGTGAGTAGTTACAGCTGTACTACATTGATCTATCACCGCCTCTAAAATTTTATATTATTTTTATTGATCTAATAATTACTAAATTTTGTTCTTTGATCATCAAAAGAACATCTGCCTGTAATAAAAGTCTAGATAGAACTCTAAATAGGTCCAAAGTGTAAAGTCTATCGAATAAACAAACACTGTAAATATAATTCGCAAACATTACTTACGGACTGCCGTCAATTCATTTGTCATCAAGTTTCATATAAGCGCCTATAAATAAATCTGTCAAAGTAAACTGAACTTTATAACTTTAGTTATAAGATCTAGCATTAATCAAGCTTTTGTTAGCAAATACAAACTTCGTTCCCAAATGTAAACTCGACTTTGTGTTGGTACATATAATGATTATAAACGCATCAATTTATTTGGTTAACATTAACTAATAAAACCTTTATCCAGCCTAACGTTACAGACGATAATAGCGAATGTTCTTAGCATAAAGTAAAAGAAAAATACGTTTTAATAATCATAGAAATATGTATGTAGCATTAATAATCCAGGTGCTAACCTTTTTAACAACAAACCCCTATAGTAAGTAATAATAATGATAAGTATGTGTAGATGTTTAATTTTGCCAAGTATAAACCTTTTTGATGTTTATAACAACTAATTAAAATAAATAGTTTTTTTTTAGTACATGGGTTTGTGCTTGATCTAAACCTTACTCTTATTTTCTCTTCTCATGAATATACTATCATTCAGTCTGACGAATGTAACTTTTTCCACTTCTTTGCTGTATTTTTAATATCTTGTAGCAAAGAAACTTTAAAGGGCTTAAAAAATTATTGTTTTACGGTAGATTAATTGTACTTTATGTATTTAATGTAGTCTTCGTGTATGTGTAGGTATAAATTACTAGATTTTATTTATTTGTATGTAAACACGAGTCTCTTTTACACTTTATGAAACAAGATTTATTTACATCTGCCTAAACTTTTCACCGTACTTGTAACCAATGTGATCAAAAGTGTTTTTTCTTTCAAATAAATAAAAAAACAGAAAACAATGTAGTATTTATTTATGCCAGTACCTAAACCTAACCTTTTCAGCAATTATTATAAATAATGTAAGAGTATCGAGCTCAATGTCAGCGGCAAAGATCACTGGCGGCTGACCAATGGGGCGCGCGCACGCAAATGTCAGCGGGCGCACGTGTTCATTGCACTTCCACAGAGCTGACACTACACATCAGCGGTATTCAAACTTTATACACTAACACCTTCCCAATCTATAAAAATCTCTCACACTCTCATTTTGAAAAATACTTATAAACACAAAAATTACTTGCAGCCTTTTGCGGCTTAATTCTTCGTTTGACTCAATGTTTTGTTATTGATTTTCGGACTCATGTAATTAGCTTTATGAATCTGTCGCTATGATAACATTGCTGTATTCCTGCATCTAATATAAAAAAAACTAGGATATTCTACGCAAGCACATTGCTCACGGTCTCTTAGTCACTGATTGAAAATACAAAACGTTAACACTGGATTTACCAGCTTTTTAACTATACCTATTTCAACCAAAACCAAATATATTCGATTTGAATATATATAAAAGAATAAAAAGTTCCTAAAATTACTTTTTAGTTGAAGCTACAATAGTCAACATATAATTACAGAAAGAAAATATTTCATGCAGAAAAAAATTTAAATTGAACTAGCAGGACCAGTCAATTTGACTGGTCTGGCAAATCTAGTGTTAAAAAAGACAATCACAAAAATAACTTGCAGTCTTTTCTTGGCGCAATTCTTGCTTCGACTCAATGTTTTGTTATTGATTTCCGGACTCATGTAATTAGCTTTATGAATCTGTCTCTATGATAACATTGCTGTATTCCTGCATTAAATATATAAAAGCCAGGATATTCAACGTCTCCTAGTTACTACCTAACGCCAATATAATAGAAACGTATAACTAACCATTCTTCAATTTGGTCAAACACAACACTCAATTTATTTTAACGTGTCACCGGATTAACACGACTAAAAATAGTCGTTATAACGTTATTGTGCAGTTATCAGATGCGAGGAAAGCGAGGCGATGGTTGTTGCGTGCTCTGTGTTAGTTAGCCGGTGAAATATGTACGAGTCCGCGTGCGCTTCCCCGCTTTCCCCTGGACAACAATCGCTCTAATTAATGGACACTCGATTTTGGAATTGTGTTTATTTGTTGTTTAGTGGGGACGCTCCTTGATAGTCAATAGTTCACCATTAATTATTATATGTGTTAACTCTTTACCACAATTACCGTACAATAATAAAATACAATAGATATAGGTAAATAAGACGGCGAACATAATGGCACGATGCGTTGCAACCTTTTAGGTTGTGTTGCGAAAATATAAAACAGGAAGCAATTGGGTGCAAAAGAAAACATTAAATTAATAATAATACAATACAAAAATAGACATGAATATAAATAATGCATAATACGCAAAAATAAAGGAAATTTACAGGTTAAATATAACTAATATATCATCAATGTAGGAAAACGTACGAATGATTTGTACTCTGCGTGCAATATTAATTTGATAATATTTATCAATACACTAAGTAAAATATTTTGTATCGATTTTGTTTTTCTCCATTACTTCATTTACTTATTTGGCAACACAAAATAAACAGATTGATCATATGTGACCACGAGAATAAACCCAAACTAACAGGCCCCTAGTTTAAAAAGTTATATGTGATGTGATAGTTCTCATAAACTCTTTAGCAAAGCAAGACTTGTATGGTGATACTTTGACTGACTAAAGACCAGAGAAGTTGCTTTAAATTAGATTATGCTATTGTATCAGTAAGACTAACAACATAAAATTTATATCGAAATTACATATTTAAAGTACTTATTCTAGTATTCTAAGTTGAAAGGTTTGTCTGAAAATAAATTACAGGATCGTGTGTTTGTTACGTGTCGGTAGCGAATATTAAAAAAGCAAAAATACGTACTTAAACGTAGTAAAACTCGTGAGGCGGTATCCAATCAATCAGCATTCGACACGGCCATCGGCGAATCGTGTGACCATAATAACAGAATCCAATAAACTGTGTTTACAAATTCATGATTGTTTTTTATACAAACAGCCCTCTTATTACTCCCACTACTAGACCTCAAGGCTTTTTCCCTGGGAAAGAAAAAGCCGTTTATTCATTACAAATGCGGGTTGATTATAAGCCTACAAAAGCTGTTATTCTTATTATATGTCCAATTCTTCGTGATATCTTCTTTCACCGGAAGTTCAGGTTCTTTGAGGAAAGCGTCCTTTCAAAATATATAGTGCATACGACTGCTTTACAAACTGAGCTATTACGGTGTCAAACCTAGTATTTAAAAACCAAGTATTTTATATCAATTGCAACTTGTTCTTAATATGTTAATATTCAAAAAGTCCTTGTAGAATTATGACTGAGTCGAAAGAGATAATAGAAAACGTGTGACGTGCTTATTAGGATGTATACACAGCACTTTATAACGTTAGTCCTCTTAAAATAAGATTTTAAGATACTTATATTATTGCCCAGCTACAAAGCCCTTATAAACTTGAAGGTAGTAATATTAGTATGTTTCTGATTATCTGTACAAATAGAGGCTAGCTTTTTATTCTACTATTAATGTACCTACTTATCACCACTAATTGTGTCTATGACCGTCAAAGTACCACAGCAGTTATCATATATCCACCACTAAACGGCAGGGTGCAAACATTACTGTTTCTTTTTCGAAGAGCATTGTAGCTAATAAAATTAGTGGGGTAATGAAACTATACGTAATGTCGCAAGGCGACAAGCATAAAGTGATGTAGTGTCTATTTCATAAGGAAGTTTTTATAAACCGTATTTCTATTAGGTTTACTGCTTGACCTTTTCTTTATCAGTACAGAATTTTGTAAAGATAGTGTATAAGAAATTGTTTATGCTATTGAGGTTTTTTGCCTTTATAATATCTATCTTTAAAAAAAAAACTAGTTGAAAATTGAGTACAACTAACTACTGGACCTATGCCAGTAGTTTTCCATAGTCACAGTGACAGATAAAGCCCTGTAACGACGGTGCCAACTTACCCCTTTACTACGAAGATTCTGTGTTCTGTTCTCTCTGTATACTGTCCAAAAAGGCATATCACTAGTCTATACAGTATCTAAGATGATAAACACAATGATATGCTGAGTATCTCAACCAGAACCAGATTATTAAAGACAAATGTAGTATCTTGACTTGTCTTCAGTTATATATAGAATACCTTAAAAATCTTATTTACCATCCATCTCTATATAGATAGGAAAAACTTTATTAAAGTAACTATAAATAAGTTTGGAAAGTATTACTTTTGAAAAGATCGAAAATACAATGGGCAAAAGAAGCCTGGAAACCATGGCCAACAAAACATCAATAAACATGTTATTTTGACAGAAAGGAAGAAGTGTTACAGGAGTATTCTTTGAGCTTCGGGTTTCTTTATGCTCTTACCTTCGCAATCACTCTCAGTTAATTTCATATGAAATAATGACAAATCGTCGATAGAAAATAATTTCTTTTTAGTCCTCACTATAGATTATTGACTTTAATAAAGATTAAACACAAAGTTGTAAAGTTAATGGCTATGTGTCACCTGTGCTGCGCCTCCTCGTGCAGGGTCTACAAACGCTGATTATATTCAAACAGCGCGTTCAATTAAGAGCGGGCCATCGTTCGACCGCACGGTTAATTCGATCGTGTGAAGTACCACATGCTCTCCGCCCTTATACCAATTCCAATTTACCTCGATGCGGCACGAGGGTGTGGTGGGCCCCGTACCGCCGGTTATGAGACATTCCACCTCAAACATTTGGAAATAACACGAACTTTCCTTTCGCTACCTAACGCTACTTGTGTTGCTATATAAGCAACAAATTATACTTTGAACATTTTTTTCTTTAATGACTTCATTGAATATTTATAGACCACAACCAGACACTCGATTTCAGTTTTATATGGTACTTGAATACCCTTGCCAGTTGGGACAGGATGTTGTTAAGGTAGATTTACAAAATTACGGAGGCAGCTAGTGACGAGAGTACGGAAACCTTTAACTAAAATCCACAACATATTGCCCAGGACTTAAACCAGGCACCAATGTGTTATAAGTCGGTAAATTCCTACACTGGTCTTCCCCATTTAGTGAGAGGTATAGAAGAAGGAATTAGGATATAACATGATAGAGAAGTCCGTTGGACAGCTGGAAGCAGACAGCGCAGAACCTATTCAAGTGGATATCTTTGGGTAGGCCTATGTTTAGCAGTGGACGTTTAACGAAAGATTATGATGATGTTCGTGATAAAGAAATAAGAAAGAA
The DNA here is from genome assembly GCA_018246255.1 of Pachliopta kotzebuea. Taxonomy (NCBI): domain Eukaryota; kingdom Metazoa; phylum Arthropoda; class Insecta; order Lepidoptera; family Papilionidae; genus Pachliopta; species Pachliopta kotzebuea. The sequence continues at coordinate 37,401 of DWLS01000069.1, read as the reverse complement.
TTGGAAAGGAAGAGAGAGAGGAATAGAAAAAGAGCAAAGTCAAAACAACATAAAGGACAAGAAAAAAAATGAAATGAAAAAAGTAAAAGATATTGTTCTATTATACGGCGGAACGAATAAGGTTAGAAAAAAGTCTATCTATAGCAACGATATGCTAGTTAAGATTTTTACACAACAATACTTTACCTTTATTTGTTGCTCTTTCAATTTCAATAAAAATTGTATACTACTGCTTAGTAGTAAAAAAAATGCTCTGCAATAATATCTTGCTTTTTGATCTTCGGCAACAGACCAATCTACTACAAGAAACTATTTGATTTACTGGTAAATTCTATACAATATTTCTGAATTGATCTAGATCAAGGCCGCAGATACACTGACAGATAAAAAAGAAGGCACACAATTGATCCAGTCGTGGTGTTGACACATCTCTGGTTATTATTTAGTTTCTTATTTTAATAACTTTAGTATTTGACTGAAACTTTATTTAACTGTGCTTTATTTAGTTCGTCTCATTCTATACTAACAATTACACAATATCTTTTTTGCTCCCTTCCTACTTACAAAGAAAGCTCATAACTTGAATCTATAATAATAATGTGGTAGGTCTTTGTTACTGGAGACCGTTTAAGTAGGTCCTATTGCAGCCGACAAACAATACAGTACAAATATTACTGTACAACTGTGTACTAGTGAAATTACTGCAGTAATGAGATTTACAACTTACGTCTTAAGGCAACGAGCGCATTGTGGTGCTGTGTATAATCTTAACCAGTGCTTCGTTGTTATGGATAAACACATCACTTACCATCAGGTGAACCGCTTTACCTGTCTTATAACATAAAAAAATGTTAACAGGAAGTTTTGTTTAAATGTCAATGAAAATTTTTGATTAGATTCAGCAAAGAAAATAATTTATTAACGATCACTTATTACATTGAACGTTGTAAAGTTTTTTTGCATGTCTGAATGCTATTACTCTTGACTCCAAGGTTCATGTATCATTCGCGAATGGAGTTGCGGGCATATGTAGATTAATATCCAGTTGCAATGCAATGTTGTTAACCTGAAATATTTCCTAGTTTTTAATCTATTGGCCTTTTATAATTAAAATTAATTTCTTGAGTATCATTTATATGCAGACGTTACAATCTCATTATCTGGGAAATTTTAAGGAGGATCAGTCTCGAAGATCAGCGGTTTTAAACCTTTTTAACTTTCTAACTTTATTTATATATTTACGTTGACTGACCGAGTGGAAGGGTTTTTAAATAATATAAACTAGGGATTAACGTCCCGTATGATTGTGCGCAGAGAACTAACTTTTATTTCGCTAGTTCGGTATTTATATACAACTGGTGCTTTATATAAATATTCTAGTACCATAATTCTTTCACTTTATAGTATTCACTTTAAGGACCTTCAGATATTGTTGACATGTGTAATATTTATTAGGGTTGACCATGAGTATTGGAAATATGAGACTTGTCTCAATGTTTTGGTACAGCCATTAAAATTCTTTATACAGATCGCTGCTCCTACTTTTTAAGAGTCCGTCCTGGTGCATTTAGTGTACTAAAAGTATTGTATTTTAATATAAGATAAAGATTTGGTAGGTTTCTGTTGCGAGAAATAATCTAGGTAGGTACCGCCGAAGCTCTTATTGCAACAGACAAATAGCAAACATTACTGTGTTCTGGTTGGAAGGAGCTGTAAGCTAGTGAAATTACTAAGATAACGAGACTTAACTCCTTATATTTTAAGTGACTAGCGTAATATGGTGTTGTGTATACCATCTTAATCAGCGCCATGTTATGAGCAAGCGTATCACTTACCTTTCAGGTGAACGTCTTGATCGTCTCGAGGCATAAATAAAGTGATAGTTTTTTAGTAAAATAGAATCTGTAGTTGTAGATTAACTCATTACATCATTAGACTACTGGCCTGCCATCTGAAGTAGACATTTACAATTACAAGAAGCTTGAGCTTAAAGCCCTAGCCTGAAGGCTGACCTTTCAGGTAATCCTTATTCTTCCTAACAGACCGACTCATTCATTTTTATGTAACTGACGTAACTTCAGTTTAAGAAAACTTCATTCATATGGATGAATTAATAATTTTAAATATATAGAAATGTAGGTTTGCGTCTACGGATCATAATAATTCATAATAGTAGATCATCAATGTGTATTGGTCTATAACTGTTTGTTTATTTTTGTGTGTAAAAAGCTCATAAAAGTTTCAGACATGACTCTTATTGATCTAAAAGCATTTTTATTGTGAATTTGTTAAATAGTGTAAGTTAACTTTTAAATAGTAAATACGCCAAGTCTCAGTGATGTATCCTATACATACATATTGAGAGATAGTATTTATAAAACTGGTCCATTCTTCTCTGCTGTCAAACCATCTCTTCCACTGTCTATTAGAAACGTATTATACATGAATTTCGCCCTTTAGGACTAACCTTGGTAACTCAAGAAGGGATCCTCTTTGCGTGGGTCTGAAAAATGTAACTTTTTTTTTACATACCGGTTGTTATGAGCCTAAGCTTACAGAGTTAGTTTTCTCAAGTACTTGCGCTTTAGAGACACTGCTTCAACGTGATTGTAAACATACGACGAAGTTCCTACATCTCATAAGCCAGTATTCGATGACAGCTTTCCTTCTTTAAAACTCATGGCTTGTACTATTATTCACCTGTAAGAGCATAATTAGTAGTAAAAATTTAAGACAAAAAAAAACGTACGAAAAGAAGAAAATTCGTGTAAATAGTGGATATAGTAAATACCATTATATGGACGATTAAACTGGTAGTTTTTATACTGAGAATAGGAATACACTTTTCTTCGATAAGCCTTTTTATATAGGCTGGGTCTAAATTTTTAGGGAAAATGAAATTATCAGGAACTTGTAGGTAAGGAGGTTTTATATAATTTAAACACGGTGAAGTTAAAAATGAAAGAACAAACATAATCGAATAGAGTTTACTCTTACAGACAATTCCATTATATTTTTATTTACTAAATACAGATAGACAACAGTATGCACTTGGTATTAACAATTAATTTATATCGCATACTAACACATCCGGTTTTAAAACATTTCCATCATTTAATTACGAAAAGTTATGTATATACACGCACGATGTGAAACAAAATATCGCTACGAAGCTACAAAAGTTTACTTCTTAAACTGGACACTAATCACGACGATTGTATTAAAATTAAAATAAATATTATTTCAAAAATTTATTATTTATTTGTAGCAGATACAATGAATAGTAATATAAAAAAAATTACTCAACAACAGTTACTTCAATAATGAATATATTCAATGCTACATGTACCGTTTGTGCTATTCATTATTTTAATCGTTTCGTGACTGAAAAAGCTTTAAAAAGAATAAACTAGCGACAAAAACCTTCTGAAAATTACAATCGTGACAATGTTTCCTTTTAAGGCTTTAATTTAAAAACTATGAAAAATGTAATGTAATGTCTTAAAAGTTTCAGCATTGAAAAAGTAGACTGTTCGGAGCTCTAATATATTCTAGACGATAGTAAATAAACTTGAAATTAAGTTGTTATAACTTGTCAACTAACTCCAAGTTATCTAATATGTTAATATTGCTTACATCTATGTTATATCGTACATCTGTTTCCCCGCTATTTACATTTTACCTCGCTATAGGAGAGAGACCTGTATCCAAATTGTTTACAGGCTACAGTTTATTTACAAAGTTTATATACACAGATAAGACCTTTACAAGACTTTCTCATTTACATTAAATTGTTTATTTTATTATAGCGCTAATTAAAAATTAATAATAAATACATAAAAAAATGCATTACACGTCTACCTTAAAATAGGAACCAAAAAACATTTACTCTAAATGTAAATAAATTATTATAAATGAATACTAGACGAAGTAATAATAGATATTATAAGAAATCCATTTCTGTACACTATACACGTTATATTAATATGTAAATATTATTACTTTAATGAAAACATTAAGTACAAGTACACACTTTAAGTAAGTTTCATATAAACATACGACAACAGCGCGGATACATTCTGGGTTAAAAAATTTTGATTTGTTTTAACATTTAATTTACAGATAAGAGAATTTACTGATTTAAAAAAAAAATCGTGATAAATCCCGGAATGATACTGAACACCCACCACATCATCAGAATTTAAAAAAAATTTTAAACACATCACAAATTTCAAAATTGGTTCAAACGTCACTTCGTTTCATATGAGTACACTGTTAGAAAAGTCCACTTTGTATACCGTTGAGCCGCATCAGTCGTGGAAGTCCCGCGGCTCCGGCTTCAGCTACCAGACGAGACCCTCGGGGTGCAGGGGTGGTGGGGCGTCGCCGAAGGTGAACTCCGGGGAGGACGGCCGCGGCAGCACCAGGTGGTCCGGCGGCGGGAACTGCTCGGGGAACTCCCCGCCGGGCAGCGACTCCATCCCGCCTGCGAAACGACCTGCTCCCGTTAATATGCGCCTGGCACATGCGACTACATTTAAATTAATAATAAAATTGATTCGCCAGTTTTGTTGTCAAAAATAAACTTTGTCTCCAAAGTCCTTCTTCCCGTCCGTTCCTCTCGCATAATTAACCTCTTGTCACCCCCTTGTTTCACAAAAACTACACCATTAATAACTTTTTACTCGATCTGTCAATAAGTACAATAAACATTTCTACGATATTGACTTTTTCCACAACTTTTCAAACCTAAATTATTTTTATGTCAATCTAGATTTCTGTCATAATGAATTATTTATTTTATGTAGTAGTATGATAATAATTTTTATATTAATTATTTCTTTTTAAATGCTTGATTGTTCTTTTTACTTTAGTGTTGTTTTAATTTCTATGGTCTGTGTTTTCATATGCAATGTTGGGCACTACCTGTCCCCGTGTTATTCTTTGTTTTTCTTAAAGTAGGTTTTATAAATAATGAATGTTTGTGCCAAAATGAAGAAAACAAAACACTTTGTTATATACCATTTACGTCAATCATCACCATATCATCAGCATAGATGCCTATTGCTGGAAATGAGCCTCCCCTAAAGATCTACACTCCAATCGGTCTAACGCTGTCCGCATCCAGCGGTTTACTACTACCTTCACCATATTGTCGGTCCACCTTGTGAGGGGCCTATCATTACTGCGTTTACCAGTACACAGCCGTTAGTATACCATCATCATATAGACCACACAAAATAATGTTAATAACACTAAAGATGTCTCATTGATTTATCGGAGCAATGAAATTATTGCTTCCATGGTCACATGACTCCACCATGTGAGAGAACCACTTAATTTTTATTATTAGATGAAGGGAGATGAGAAAGGCATTCACCTGAAGTACGTGATATGCTTGCTCATAACAACGAGACACTGTTTTAGATGGTATACACAGCGTCACATTGCCCTCGTCGCCTTGGGACGTAAGCTGTTAAGGCTTATTACTATAACACTGCAACACAGTACTGTTTGTCGGCTGCAATATGGGCTGTGGTGGTACCTACTTAGAAGGTCTTTGGGAATATCTACCACTACAAAAGTTGAGTCCTAGTAGTAGGAGCATTAAGACTGCTCATATTATAATATGTTCAGAAGTTCAAATGATGAAGTATGATCCAACTTTAGTGTACCAACCTGGCTGATTAAACGGCATGGCCGGCGGTGGGTGGAAGAACGGCGCGTCATGGTGGAACGGCGGGCCATAGCCAAACTCGAACTTTCCATCCGCCGTCGCGAAGTAAGGAAACCCCGGCGGGCCTTCCTCCAGGCCACCAGGCGATAAGTTCATCGGGAAGCCCCTCATCTTGCGCGAAGAGCCGAAGAACGGACCCCTGCCCATTGAGGTCAGCTGTTTGAGGCGACGCTCTTTCGAACGCTTGTTTTGGAACCAAACCTGCGAACAAAGGATCTCATATTAATAATATAACGACATTATTGATTTATAAATATGTAATATTACTAAGGCTCAATGTATTACTAACATTAAGTAATAACTTAACCTTTTTTTATATTTATCTGTGCTTTCAGTTTAAGTAACAAAGAAATCGAGCTAGTACATTTTCATAACTTACTATACCGCAGTGAAATTGTATATTATTACGCATGTGCTCTGCGCTATTAATAATCAAAAATTTCATTCTAGATCTTTCTTAAATATATATGTCATTAATAAGTATATATCATTAATATATATTTTTTAATCTTTATTGCTAAAGGCCATTTTTTGCCACTGGAGAAATCTTCAACAGATACCCTACTTCTGGGGGGAAGTCAGGGTTATGACGGATTTATACCCAGTAAAAACCCTCGGTGGTCATCCTCAGTACATTGCGGAAGGCCCCGCGGTCTCCCACGGAACTAATCGATGACTCCCTGCACTGCTGGTAAGCACTTCCCCTGGAGAGCTGTTGCCCTCCCCAGGATAATCAGTGTGCTACACCAAATACGAGACCACTTCGTACCTGTCGTTTGATTCGAGCTCACTTAATAGACCGTGAGGGCCCCCACCTTCAAAGCCCGCGAACTCCAAAACCCTTTCAGTCGCCTTCTACGACAGGCAAGGCTTACCGTAGCCTTATTTTTATAGCCCAAGACTACAGGGCTATATTGCTAAAGGCTTGTGATGCCGTTACAAATTGAGTAGTATACACAGAACCAGCAAAATGAGCACAGAAAAAAGATTTTTTTGTGTGAACCATTTTCGTCTTTCGCCGCATTATTGAAAGAGGTTATAAAAAAGAAGTTTGTCTATATCTATATACTGTTGCAACAGCGACCGCACAATAAAACCGAATGAGAGTCCGGCGAGAGCAGCGCGAGAGGGGCAGTTGAGAAATCGCGTCGCTTTGTCGGCCCTCCGCGGTGAACTTTTATAGTTACACCATCGGTTTTGTGGCCGCCGGAGAAGAGCATTCGCACCACCACTATTGGTTTACATCCAGCACTTACAATGTATATTATATTCAGACCGCAACTGCAGCGGACGGTGAATGTTTCGTGTTTCAACAGCGCCGTATCCTTGTTCCGTTTCTAAAACTACTACATTACGATTTATAACATCAGACATATGTCGAAGTTGGCAACACATAAAAAGAAGGAATTTTGACATAATGATTTAGGATCTTTATTTTGGAACTACCACCAGCCTCGAATCCCGTTATAAATATTTTTTTATTTTAATAGATGACGAAACTAGCTAGCTCACTACCTGATGGTAAGCGATACGCTTGTCCATTGGTGGCGCTGGTGCTCGTCGCCTTAAGACGAAAGGTATTAAGTCTTGTTACCCCAGTAATTTCACTAGCTACAGCACCATTTAAACTGGGAAACAGTCATGTTCACATATTACTGTTAGCCAGATGCAAAAGGAGCTGCGGTGATACCTACATTTACGGTCTCAGCAACAGAGATCTACCACCAGCAAAGTCAAACAAAAAGTATATACCTAGAAGACTTCCAAACATTGAGCTTATTCTATGTAATTCCCATATTGTGATAACTATGACGTTATGACATCATCTTTCAGCTCAAACCTCTTTTCAACATAAGCCCTGTTATTTAATTTAAAAAGAGGACTGAGAACCCTGGGGACTCGTGAGAGGTTTTTAATGTCTGACTTAAATAAGAAGGACAATGGTGAAAATTTTATATTCTGATGTGTAACTATTTCACTTTGTATATCGTCGGTTAAATTTAAACCTGAAATAAATTTCACACAGTTTAATGAAATAACCGCAACTATATTTCAAAGTGTGACCGTGACATTGGGAAGCGCCGACAGCGACGGTTTCTAGGTGCTACGAGAAACGCAGTAACAACCGAATAACACGCGAACGTCGACCAAATCGCTCTTCGTCATATATAATCATTTCATGTACTCTCGCCAATCCGTGCGAGGAGGATAAAGCATGGAGTATTTTCCATACCGGCCAATTTGAGAATGGCACAATTAAACTTAGTGTTCAGCCGGTCGTTATGTGTTCACGGCGCGTTAGTGCGCGGCCTCGCGTGCGCGCGCGCAACTAATCCGCGATCTCGTAACGAGACCAGCTCCATTCCCTCTCGTGTGGCAGTGCCATTACCTTACCGGCCGATATGACAGTGACATTCCAGTGCAAAAAATCGCAGGCCTTGACATTCGGAGAATTGCTTTTGTTCTAGCACGCTTTGTTAGTAACTCGCGGCGGAATTCCTTTAATACAAAATCTGTCGTTTGTTTGGTTCACAACAGCATTACTGATTTCCAGATATCAACATAAGATCTGGATTATACTAGAACACTCCGCAAATCTTAAGCCATAGTAGATAAAAAATCATATTAAATGTCTATATATAGATATTCTTTCCCATATCTTAATATTACTGTATTAACTAGGTAAACAACAATACCAATGAAGTATTTTCTGTCCATCTTATTACTAAGGATCTGAGATGATCCACGACAAATATCAGTATAGATCTCAAAAAATATATTTTTAATGCCTAGTTAGATTTCATTTGATTGATAATTAATAGTAATTATATCAATACTGACTAGTCAATAAGGAAACATATTTTTCAAACCAATGTTATCTAACAATTACATACATTCAAGGGCAAATGATTTAAGTAATTCCCCTTTCAGTTAAATTACCCAAAAAAAAAGTTAATCAGCCTATAATTAAACTATTTCGCGAATGAAGATGTCATTGTCGATGTCTAGTCACCTTTCAGTTTCAATTAAATATAACGATTATAACTGTTGATCATCATCTTCATGATAAACTATCAGTTGATGAGTTTAAATAAAAACATTAATGGTAGAGGTCTTCATTGTCAGAGACCGTCTAGGTAGGTTACCACCGCATCTCCTATTGCAGCCGATAAATAATTGCGAAAACATAACTATGCTCCAGTTTGAAAGGTACGTTAGTGAAATTACTGGGGTAACGAGGTTTAGCACATGTTTAAAGGCGAGGAGCGTAATGTGGTGCTGTGTATCAGACCAATGTCATGATAAAGGTAAGCGTATTACTTACTATCAGATAAACGATTTGAACATTTCGTCTAAAAAGAAAATACTAAGCAATACAATACAACATACATAACAATTAGTGTAAGTTAAATAAAGTTTGTGGTAACATTACGAATTATTAGTTCTCGTTGCGAATGTGTGTGTGGGCGCGTCGGCGGCATCAAAGGGACGAGCTGCGGGACTAGTGATGCGCTGTAGTTGACTCCGTACCGATTTATAACAATTAAATTTTCATCATTACTTATAAAATTATTATTTTACTACTGTTCCCGTCCCAACTACCCCAGTGTCTAAAGACGGAGGTCTTTAATTCGTGCGTGTTGGCGATGATGATTTATGAAACGGAGACGTGGCCGCTTACAGTGGGTCTTGTGAACAACCTCAAAGTCGAACATAGGGAAATGAAGAGGTCTATGCTCGGAGTTTCACTACGTGATGAATCAGAAATAGGGAGATCCGGAAGAGAACTAAGGTCACCAACATAGCCATAAAGATTGCTAGCCTTTAATAGCAAAGGCAGGACACATCCTTCGAAGGATTGACAACTCATGGGACAGTAAGTTTCTAGAATACCAAATGAAGTGCTAACAGGCTCCCCATAAGGTGAACAGACAATCTGGTGAAGGTCGCGGGAAACCGCTGGATGGATCGTAGGACCGTACGCCACGGAGACCATTGAGGAGGGCCTATGCCCAGTAATGTGCGTTATCCAACTGACGATAATATTTTACTAGTGCACTAAAACAAAAATGTTGGATTTATTATTTAATACCTAAATCGAAAATTTTTCAACGGATATAGATTTAATTAATTATCTCCGCAACGCAGAACCTAAACAAGCTTTGTATAACGGAAGTCCTTAGTTTGATTCCGTGGTCATATTTTATAGTACTTTTTTATTTGACGAAACTAGCAAGATGGTTATCTGATGGTAAGTAATAAGCTTGCCTAATCATGACGTTGGTTAAGACGGTATCCACTGCACCACATTGCGCTCGTCGCCTTGACACGTGCCGTTAAATCTCGATACGCCAGTAATTTTACTAGCTTACAATACTTTGTTAAGGGTGGGTTTTTTAACCGGCTATCTAACTATACTAACTGTGTTCCGTTGGTTAATATATAAAAACCAGAATATTCTAGGCAAGATACTAGTTGTGTAAATATTAATAGTTTTAGTACTAAGAAACATTTTTCTTAAATTTCCATACATTACACTTATTTATATGATCATAGTGATGACGTTAAAAATTAATTGCATTCATGAAATATTTGTTTGTATATTACTGTTTACTGGTGGTAATTTTTTATTACCGCAGATCGTCTAGGTAGGTATTAGCGCAGCTCCTGTTGCAGCCGATAAATAGAAATATGCAAAGATTAATGTGTTCCGGTTCGAAAGGTGCTCTATGCTAGTAAAATTACTGGGGTAACGAGACCTAACATCTTACGACTCAAGACGATAAGCGCAATGTGGTGCTGTGTATACCATCGTAACCAGTGCGTCATTGTTATGGGTAATAGCATCACTTACCATCAGGTGAACATCTCGCATCCAGGCATAACTTTTTTATAGTATGTGCTGTTAAACGAGAGAAATATTTTCTTCACTGATTACATTGATAATAAAACTTAATACGTACTCACGTTGGTGTTGCCGTGTGATACAGCGAAGAGCTTTCTCCCGTGCCGGCAACATTATGATTTACCGCTATGCCACTACTACTGGACATTAAAAATAAAATATGGCTCCTCTTTCATACTTCACACAACGATAATGATTTATAAACATCGAGAGGGTAATATAAATACTGATTTACAACTATACTACTTTACCGTTAGTCGACTGTACTTATTCAATGAAATCAGGAAAATACTTATATCCATAATATGGTTTAAAACATGTTTTAGAGTAATGATAGTGTATCTTAATTCATTTAAATGTTTTAGCAAACTGAAGTAGACATGTCAACAGACTAAATAGACTATATAAATTTTTTTAAAAATATGTAAAATCTACAAAACTAGACTTAGATATTTAAGTGCTGTTTCGTCATAATGATTCCTATGCTCCCGATAATTATTCTAGTGTCAAATACAGTCAACTTTAAAGTCCTATTCTATTACTATCCTATGATCATCCTCTCCGAAGGATCTATTTCATGTTTTCAATTGACTCATATTAGTATATAAAATATCTAAGATTGACCCTAATGTATTTAATACTTATATTTTGGTAATTTTCTGCCAAAAAAGTTTATAAAATTATGTAGGTAGTAAAATTACTAGAGTAATGAGAGTATACATGTTACATCTAACTTTACTCGTGTTAGGTCTCTGTTGCCGGAGACCGTCTAGGTACCATCCCAGCTCCTATAGCTGCTGACAAAAAGTGCAAACATTACTGAGTTTCAGTTCGAAAGGTGTTGTAGCTAGAGAAATTACCGAGGTAACAGGATTAAAAAACTTATATCTCGTAGTGATGTGTTACCTTAATAATCCACGTTGTTATTGGCAAGCTTATCACTTACCATCAGGTAAACTCCGTGAAGTGTGTTTTAGGGTAAGTATATCATTTATTATTCAGTCCTTAACTTCCTTCATAACTTCAATTTTGTAGTAAATTCTTACGTCCTAATAATATTAAAATTTTATAAATTTTTTGATACTTACTAATGTTTGATTAGTGGTAAGATTTCCAACCCTTAAACCTTCCTATATCTAACTACATGAGAGTGAGAGTAATCACCACTATAAGCGCCATTGTCACTTACTACAACGATAAATTGAGGTCAAGTATTAGTCCATTTTGGACAAAACTCGAACGAGGTCGCAGTTAATAGTTTAATACGTCGGCCATTTTGATAGCGTTTAACTTTCCAAATTGACTTGTCCCGTTATTTTATATCCAAAATTATAACGTTTATTACTTAATCGCACCGCTCATAGACAACACGTTAAAAATAACGACGGACAAATAATTATTGTAAACATAATCTGTGGTCATTAAAAGTTTCACATTAAAGCGATTATTATGAGTTTTTATTAATTATTATCGTCTTACTAATACAACTGCAGTGACTATTTCCACCGCTAAATATAACCGTGTTACCAGTAAGGCGCTGTAAGCTAATAGTAAAATCGTTCAAATAAAAGACTTGGTTATAAACAACACTGTTTTTATGCCTTTAAGTAATTACGTATTAAATCTTATGAGCAAGATTCCATCAATAAATTTCACCATTATATAAATATGAAAAATTATTTACAGCGGTTGTTAAAATTTTAGGGCCTGTAACACTAGAAGCTAGATTTTACGTTAGTGTTTATAGTTATGTAATAAAGCAGTGAGGCCGGCGAGGGGTGAGGACTGACGACGCTCCGGAGAGGGCCAGGGCAGCACCTGCCGGCGGGGGGCCCGCTCGAACAAGGCCCGTGGTGTTAAACACTATAATTCATACGTCCACTGCTGCGAGGGTCCATTCTTTTATCGGTGTATTGAGATAATAAAATTCGTGAAATCTTAACACGTAAACGTTACAGTTAAGAAATTTAAGTATAAAAACTTGAACAAGTAAACATACGAAAACACGAAAAAAATTGCATGGGAACCAATTTGTATTAGGTGTTTTAATAAATTTAATATTTTCACCATTTTTGTAAATTTATTAGTCCATGAAATTAAAGCGCGTATTTCATTAATTGAGCTAAGAGAATTTGTATTGAGTTACAGAATTACTTTTGGTGAAGAGTTACTAGTCATAGAACATCTGATACATTGAAATAAAATCTATAGTAATATTTATTATTCTATGATAATATCTCGTAATTTTTTTTTATTTAAAAACTTTTTTGAAACACCTAAAGTTAGGCTCTAATAGGCGGACTTGATGTCTACAGGCATTCTCTACCAGTCAACCTAGGCGGTGGAAGATATTGTGGTAGGTGTAGTATGAAAATATCTATTAACTGTCAGTTCAATTCTAAATTCAATGATTAATCATTCAAAAAAATATTATAAACTTATATCAAAGATTAATTATCTGTTTTCATCTTATTAAATAGTGAGAAGTTGTTAGATTCTCTAATATTTATAGAATAGTACTTAAAAATCTTTTACGTTTTTTAGCAGTCCAAGTGGTGGTAAATGATTTATCATAAGATAGAAGTTTCAGTTATGGTGTTTACTTAATAACCTTTTACTTAAGCTTGAACTTTAGTTTATAGCGTTAGGAAAAGAAATCATTTGTAGCTACATAGGCAGATTTTGATCATAAAGTATTAAATATTATTACTGACTCCATACTAAGAAAGTAGCTATCGTATATAATCAAAAATGATGACTTGTTTTAAACTGTACTCGACGCAATGAGCAAGGCGATCGCCTGATGGTAAGTGACACGCTTGACCAGAACAACGTGCCTCAGATCCACATTGCGCTCGTTGCCTTAAGACAAGGTGTTAATTATCGTTACTCGAGTAATTTCACGAGATACAATGACATTAAAACCAGAACACAGTAATTTTTGCATAGTACTGTACAGCGGCAGAAATATACTGTCATATTATTAACTTGCTTTGCTTACATAATACATGAAACTGATATGTAAATATATACTGCTAAAAAAATTAAAGGTATTATCTGTTGATGATGACATTTATTGTCTATTGTAAATTTTTACATGATTTGTGTAATAGTTTAAGTACATCGTCGCAAATGTGAATAGCAAATATGAAACATTTGTTTGAGTAACATACGAGTTGCAGAATCACCCGCGGCAAATAAAAGATGATTAATAAGATCTGGTCGTGGACATTGTTCTCCTCGCCCTCGGTATAAATAAACCCGTTTACCTGCGGCCGAGGGGGCCCCCCCGCCGCTAATGAGTCGACATTACGTTACGTGTAACTACAACCGATGATGCGAACAATCTATATAAATTCACCAGTTTTATGTTACTACCACCTCCGACGATTAAGAAACGGTTGGATATCAGCAAATTGGTGAACAATATTAAATTCTTTAACGGTTTCATGTCCAGTCGGTGAAATAACTGATCCAGTTAAGAAACACATTGACAGAGATTTCAAAATTTGAACAACCAGAGAATGACAAAAAAATTGCGAAGACCTCTAAAAATTGGACTGTGAAAATGGAACTGCTTTTTCAACAGTGTTTATGAACGTGTGATGTATCTAAACTCATACTTTACTTATATGGAAGATAAATGACAAGGACCCATTTCTACATTAAATTATAATTTTATACTTAATGTCATATTGACGTTTACCAGTCGATGATAATGATGTAAAATGCCTGTGATTTTAAACGCAATATAAATTTGTATTAAAAAAGATGATGGATTTGGTAAATCTGTTTTCATTTAATCCTTAACCGGTTCAAAGAAGCTAGTGATCTAGACTAGACTGGAATCACGTGAAGCGGTACGTACAAACGGGACGAGTGAGGTGAAATAGTAATTTCGGTTCAGAGAGTGGAGCGCGGCGCCGTAGGCGGTCGGCTCCCTACAGGGTCCCACAATATAACAAACTATAATACTTAAGTATTGAACAGTTGTGCTGGCCGTGGTTTTTAGTTTTCATTTTATCGTTCCGCCATAAACATTAGAGTCGTGCGCCATATGTCTGCGCGGACGCGATTTTCGGGCACCCTAGCAGCCGTCATGTTCGCGGAATACTAATGAAGGTAGTCGTAAATTATATCTCAAATATTTATCATATCGTATTGTAAACATAACGTTAACGTTCTTCATGGAATATCCCTTTACAATGGGGTTATAAAAAAAATTTAATTTACGAACCGTGGCGTCCGAATGTGAATTGTATAAAAGTAAAAAAAATTGTGACAGAGATATTGTACTAGAATTAGTTAATTTGATGAGGATATGAACAGATGAGTAAGAAACATCAATCGAAATGTACAGCGATGCAAATAAGTTACAAAAAATACAAAATGCCGTCGTTGAAGACGAGGGCCACACTGCGAGCGGTTCATGCACCATCAACGCGCAATTGGCGTAGCTGCAAGTAACTTATTTCCGCACGAAACTGTGCCTAACGTTTTAAAATTCAATTTATCTTCAACCTTACTACACTTTTTTATTTATTTATTAAACGGATGAACTTACTGGCTATGGTAACAAAATATATTTACGTAAACAGTATGGTAAGTAAAAAGAAACGATTTTGTATGATGGTTGGTAGTAAGAAATACTAAGATTTAAAATCAATTACTTTGTTTGGTAATATAATAAATTTCATTTTAATATATGTAGATATTGCAAATTACAACTGATCTTTTTTTTGCAGGGGAAATATTCAAAAGATACACAGCTTCTGGCAGGAAGTCAGGATTATATGGGATTTATACTCACTAAAACCATCTCGGTAGCCATCCTCAGTGCATTCCGGAAGGCCTCGGATCTCCTACGGAACTCACCGGTGAAATTACGACTGATCTAATTTACTATAACAGTCTTTACTATGTTATAGTAATCTAGTAAAAATGAGTCCGATAATGTTTATTCATTCAGATTTACTCTAGAATATTTTCGCTTTAACTCAGTTAAGTTTATATATTACTTTCTTGAAATAATGACTATTGTTGTATAACTCGTCTCTACTGGAAGACGGTAATTGTATTTGATGTCAAAATAGTAATTATTTAATCTACGAACACGGCGTCACGTGTCATTAAAAACTGAATCACTGTTTTCTCAGTGTTGCCCGCTAAATTTACCATGTAGCGGCATATATTCAATTTGTATGTCGTCTTATTTTAGTTAATTGGATGTACGTCGCGGCGACGTGACATAAATGATTGACGGTTATTTTAGAGTTGCCAGTTACATTTCTTTTACAGCATCTTAAATTTATACTTAAATTAGTAAACTAAATTTAGTAACTTTAAATTGTTTTGTCACATGTTATGTGTGAGTTATGAATATATTGTTCGATGAATAAGTAGTTCACCTGATGGTTGATAGAGCAACATATTGCGCTCGTCACCTGAAGACATAAAGTATTAAGTCTCGTTACCCCTGTAATTTCACTAAATACAACGCCCCTCAAACCAGAACACAGTTATGTTTTCATAGTACTATTTGTCGGCTGCAATAGGAACTGCGGTGGTAACTACGCCTGCTCATAATATAACGTTATTTAGAATGTTACACCTCGTGCTCTTCGGCTTTAGACGTCGTTACCCCAGTAATTTCTTATTAATCTTAACTGTAGTAATATAGTATCGATTATTTATTTATTTAAACATCAACAGCAATATATACAAAACATTCAAACTTAAAATTAAGTAAAAAAGCTTAAGTTTAAGAATAGGTACTGTTATGTAAGTCAGTTACAGGCATGTACAGCAATTCCTTATAACACTATGACTTGTTAAAGAAATTTTACAAATTAAAAAATTGGTTAAATTTAAATGTTAACAAAACGACAAAAATTCACATAAAATAAAAATTTAATAACATGAAAACAAGAGTTAACCATTTAACGTTATTAATTGGTAACAAAGAAACTTTGATACCAGTTTGGTTTTGAGATTAGGATACGTAAATGTAAAAAATATCGATGCCGTCAATTAATACACAAATCTTAGATAAAGTGTGACATTTTGTTGTTGTTATTTCACATTCTATTACGACCGTTTGACATTTCAGTTGTTTTATTTTTTTTAATTCTAGATAAGCGTAATTTGGAACGCGTCCGATTGTTCCGCCAATCAACGCTTGGTATTCATAAATCGAACTGATAACAATCCGCTTGGCGACCGCTCCCCGCTCTAACCATTGGGCGCGCATTACAAAATGGCTGCCCTTATCTAAACTCACTTAGCACTAAAGTTTTATTTACCTTTTTTAACGACTCAAGATAACTTATCAGTACTCCATACATACACCAGCGTGTTAACGTCTGAAATTTGCAATATTGTAAGTGACTTTCAAAAACAAAACACATTACAATTTACATAAACGTTAAAAGAAATGTTCTACTTTTGTTATATTTATTACAAAAGTCAAAATAAATAAGATTACCCGCAAATTACTATTTAAGTTTTAATTGCGGTACTGTAGGGTAGTAGTAAAAAATTTACTACTTGTAATAAGCAATTACGGGCTACTAAAAGGCAATAAATTTATGTTTTGTGCGCAATTAAACTTAATTACTTGTCGAGGCATGAAAAAACACAGTTATATATAAAAACGTGGATTATGATTTTAAAGAAGTTTAATAATGCATCACATGTCGTAACCAGTCCAGAAATCAGACATAACCTACTGTACTTGTATTACTACTAAGTTATTTATTTTTTCAACTTAGCTGTTTCATTAGATTCCATAATATCAAAAATATAAATTTAGTATATATTTCAAAAGAAATATTACTGTGTTTTTGTTTAAAGGGCACTGTAGCTAGTGAAATTACTGAGGTAATGAGATAACACTACGTTTCAAGGTGACGAAAGCGGTGTAGTGCTGTGTATACCATCTCAATCACCGTCATTTTGTGGGTAAGTATCACTTACCATCAGGTGAACGCCTGGTACCGTCGCCTCGTATAAAAAAAATCAATAAGAAATACTTTCTCTGCAAAAGAAGTTGGGCCCAGCCTTAGGACAGCAGAAGATAAAAATGCAGAAATGTAAAACATCTATCAGCAAAACTTTGAAAGGCTTAAGAAGTAAAAAAAGGCTTTCGTAACGTATCGCCGGTGTTCGGTCACGGAAAATGTTAACTAGGAAGTAACCGGCGACCGAGGTTGTGATGGTGATCAGGCGGAATTGTCTTGACCTCGGGGTTCAAACTCTGTCAACTGTGACCGAGCGACGCCGATATAAATGATTGAAAATCAACACTCACTTATATATTGTACAGCATAAATTAAAATCGAAAAGAACAAATAAAAAATCACTAAACAAAAATATATCTAAAATAGTACAACAATAATTTTTGTATTTTAATGCAAGTAAAATGATTTATTAAAACTATAATGAATACAAATTCACATGTTGTTAAGTGTAAAGGCTGATGATGAAGAGTGCAAATTTAGAATAGTTTCAAATTATGGCTACAACGATGGTCACAGAACAATCTTCCAGGTAGATTAATAACCCCTAACACTAAACTAAACTCCCTACCCACTACATAAGTTATGCCTTTCATAGTGTAAGTTTCAAGACGATAAGTGCAATGTGGTGTGCTGTATATCTTACAATTAGGTGACAGAATCGACTTGTTATGAAAAGAACTTGTATTGAAATGAACGATGTAGTCCCTAACCATACCATGGATGAAAGAAGTAATAGTAACACGCCGGAAAGACTTCGCATGCCTCGTCTTCTTATTCGAGTCTCTATTACCTAATAAGATTACAATGTACCGGAATAGTCTAGGTGGTAATTTTCATGCTTTAAACACCAAGGTCATGGGTTCGATTCTCAGTGACAGTTTTCATTTTTGCTTTTCCCTTCCTCTTAACTTTGATCTTTATATCTCATTTCCCAGAAAGCTATAGACTTGTTTTTCGGATTTCTCGTCACCTTACCCTTTACTTTATTTTATCCTGAAAGAGTATCCATGTAGTTCTTCCGGTTTAAAAGTTGTAAGCGTTACGGGGTATTTAAGTCAGCGCATCAGTCTTTTAGACTGATACAATCAGGTAATAGAGAAAGGTATTAGGAGCACACAAAGTCGCAGTAAGTTGGTATCACGTTTCAAAGATTTAGTCTATTTTCCGGTGAAAAAACCAGAAAACCGACAATCAAACGGTGCGTTTATACCGATATCGTCACGTCCCTGGAATCGTAAACCGTGAAAACCGGCTTCTGCGTGCCTATGCAGCCGAGAAATGCGCCGGGAAACCTGAAATCGGACATTGAACTACCAGAAATATATTTCGCATTTACTACTTCAAATTTACCAGGGCGTAGTTTAAAAGATTGAACTATTTAATACAAACTAAATTTACGAATTAAATTTATTATTACCTATGGTCACAATTTAATTATAATATTTGCTTATTGATATATAAAATTGCACGACGGTAACAACATAGCTAAATGGTAAGAAATCATACTGATTTATACTTGTAAAGTTTTACTGCTACAAGCTTTACCAATTCTTTGAAAATAAATACAAATGTTTTTGACAGTGAGAAGAAATGATTTGAAATGCAATAATTAGGATTAAAACAAACTAAAAATATTACTGTTTGGATATTCAATAATAATTTTAAAAAATTCTACGTACGTCAGCCGTATTGATTTATTCTGCACTAGTAAAACCGATTGGCGAAAATAATAAAAATAAAGTCGGGAGTAGTTTTTATATTATTATTGGTATTTTACATAATTTCGAGTATCTGATATATAATTAAAGTAGATTATAGAACCCTAACATAATCGACAGGAGCGTAATTAATCTGCGGCAGTAGTGGAAGCTGCTCTAAGAACTTGTACGATAATAAATCATCGCGGCGTCGGCGACCGCCGTGATGGATGGCGGATGGCGCAAGTGTATGTAAAAATGGAAATTCTTTACAAATACATTGATCGACTTACTTACTACATTTATAAATATAAATAGGAATTATACCAAAAAAGTAGCGTCTCATTCAACTTAACCTGCACGATTTGTATTATAAGATGCAATCCGGAAAGCAGCATATGTCGTCTTTTCATCTCCATCACTGTTACCTTATAAGATTAGAATATGCCGGAGTAGCCTAATAGTCAAATTTCATGCTTCGGACACAAAGGTCATGAGTTCGATTCTCGATGAAATTTTTCTTTTTCATTTTCTCTTCGACAGTGCTAACTTTGACCTTTCATATCATCTTAATCGGGTGCGCCATAGACTTTTATTACAGATATCTCATCTCCTTATCCTGTTCTTTATTTTATCCGGAAAGAGTACCCATGCGGATCTTCCGGTTTAAAAGTAACAAACGGAACGGAGTATTTAAGTCAGCGCATCACTCTCTTTTACGCTGATGCAATCAGGTGATAGGTACTAAAAGCACAATTCTGCAAAATTTTCGACTGTCTGTTAGTCCAGTGTAAGCTCTAAAAAAACTGGAACATATTTGGCAAGAGTTTCGCTAGCATATTACCTATTTTGACTTCCCATAAAATTAAAAATATAATCTGTTACATAAACAAAGTTTGATGAAAAAAACTGTTCGTATTTAACGACTTGTGACCTTAAAAACGAACAAGTTTTCCATGATCAGACTCAAAATCATAGCGCTAAGAAAACAGTTAAGTTTTAACTGTGCTATTTTAAAATATTAAAAATATATATATATTAAAAAATCAATATAAATAAAATATTTATTTGTCCAATGTTACTGTTTATAGGTTTATAATGAACGCGTGTACGGATATTTACAGTCCGTAACATAAATTAATTCAACGAACAGGAATATAAATTACGGCAACGAAATACGATGACAGCATAATTCATCTCACCACCACCACCACCACAAAAATAGAGAGGGACCCGCATCAAATAATTGCCGCGCGCAAAAACAGAACTCCTTAATGGTACTACGGATGAAATTTACAAGAGAACGGTCAGGCTGTCCGTCGGCGAGCCTAGGGCGATTGGAACATTAAGGCCTACGCTATATTAATGTAGCACATTCTCACCCGGGGCAATAAAATAAATGATGTCATTTTTTGTCCTGATGGGACCTTTTGTCCCTCCGCGCCGCGTCCACAAAGTTACCTCGCTTTTGTACGCGCCGCACACTCTACGGGACGTCCGCTAGACAAAGGATTCTAGGCGCCGCTCTCCAAAATTTTCTTTCCTACGCTTTTTTTTTGTAATTTCAGCAAACGCATTCGGTTATTGTATGACAAGGCTTTTTATCATAATTAATAATTTACTGCTTTCGTCAAGGCTCTTTGTTCGGCCGCACCTGCTGCACGCCCCGGCAAGGTGCTTCTGACCAATTGTCAATAAATCATATTCTATTATATTGTAACGCTCGGTCAAATTTGCAAAATGTAAGCTAACATAGAGTTATAAATAGTCTAGCAGCAAAATAATTAAGTGATACGCTTGCCGTACGTGATACTTGTTAAGATAGTATACACAGCACCATATTGTGCCCATCGCCTTGAGACATAAGATATCAATTTTCGTTACCAAACTACTTTTTTTAATTAACATCGCCTTTCACACTGATACACAGTTATATTTCCACATTACTATGTGGCGGCTGCAATAGGAGCTGCAGTGGAATTAAAAATGTATAATATTGTAACATAGACAGACCTTTTAATGTTTCCATTGTCAGATTTCTTTCACTTGATTGGCTTGCTGTTCTTAATATGTATTGACATTTCTACTGATACATTTATAATTAAATAAAAACTAATAAAAATGATAATCGTTAACCTAAAAGGCTGTGACGCACGAGTCGGTTCGTCACCAAATCGAGCATGACAGCGGGCCCGCGAGAGGGCGCTCCCACCGCGCCCATTAGATGCGCGCGCACTAAACGTCACACCGCCGCGCAAATCCAGCTTCGCGCCATTCCAACGCGTATTTTACGAGATTCCCGCCGAAACGCCGCTGTAAAACAACTATTTTACTGTTCTCGCCGCGCCGTTGTTTCAATAACGATTAAAATTAATAATTTATTATGATAATATCGATTTTTTCAGATGAAACGCGCACTCGACGGTTTTCGGATTCGGTCGGGCACCGGTGATAATCGTTATCGAAAACATTGAATACATTTCACGTTCAATGACACTGACGTCGGCGCCATTCGACGGGAAACGACTTATTTCTTAACTCATTAATGTTTTTGGCTCCTCCATATTAATATATAACACACATATGAAAGAGAACTGAAAGTTGAGAAACTCGATAATATTACAATCTGTTCAATTATAATTTTTAAATACTTAAAAAAAGTGTATTACAGTTTGGTGTAAATAACATTAAATGAATTTATTATGAGAAGAATAGAAAATTGAGTGTATAACGCATAACTGGCAACACTGACTGTAAAGCCGCAGCGGCGAAACGCCGACGTCGTAACTCGTACAAGTTATAGTATTTGGGGCAAGTCAAAGTCGCCGACGGATATTAAAATATGAGATATGGTCGTGCGACCGGCGATGTACTGCCCGTTCGACGCCCATCTCGGCATTGAAGCTGCCTTGGACTCTTAATTGACCTGCCTGTGTGGAGTCCACAGAAATAGTTGTACTATTATGGTAATGTTACCTGTGTGAACCTTTATGCACAAGCGAAGTGATTATATTCACTACATAGCTGTTTCCTATTACACATCATACTGTTACCTTTGTAATATTAGCAACTAATACTCCGTTTTAACAAAATATAGAATATTAATAAAAAAGTCACAAAGTAAAAAATATCTAAAACTACTCGATAATTACTATTAACCAAAGGTTGTAAACTAAAATGTAAATATCTGCATTTTCTAATATTATTTCGAAGATAAGTAGTTCGTTAATTATTTACGGTTGAACCCAGGTTGAACACAGATTATAAATAATGCTGTCACAAAAATACTTTAGTTATTAGAATTGTTTGTTAATGTTTATAAATAAAAATAAATACATTAAACAATATATATTATGAAACTATTTTTAGGTTTACAAATCATAAATATCGGATCATTTAATCACCACAGAGTATATAGCCCTAGGTCATTAATCAGAACGCGTCACTTCGACGACCGGCGGTGACATAATAACATGTTCGCGACTAAGCTGACAAACAGTTTTTATCGTATTGCAATAAATCAAGCGAGGGCTTCCGTGTTGGAATAACTTTCTAGGAGTTATGACTGATCTCTGATATGCTTCATCATTTTTATAATGACGTCATTAATAGAACAATCATAAATTTTAAAAGTCTATATCTACAGATAATCTTTGCCGAGGAACAGATTCCGATTTCATGAGCAGTTTGTCCTTTCTGGATTTCTTTCTTACTTTTCATATTATTCAAATTGCATATTGACTTATGTAACTGTAATATTTGTTAAAGGAAAACTAAAATATTTCATTTCAGGTAAAGTAGTTACATAAAACATAAATTAAAATATTTTAAGGTTATTTTTATTATGTTAATAACTGAGATAAACGTCTAAAAAATTTATAGCTTTAACTAAAATGGCTCAAGCAAGTAAAATTATTTTTAAAATATAGTTACAATGTAAAATATAAATGAAGTTGTTACTAACTCAAAATTAAATAAAAAATTAACGATAAGTAACTACATCTGAATTACAAATTATAGTACTACAGCATGTCGAACAAATTATATAATTTTAAATACTCGGTAATAACTTAAGCGTAAGTAAGAATGACAGCATATTGTTTTAACTATTAATTATAAATGATTAATGGCCGTTTTAATTATAAATGGTAATCATAAAGTTACTTTGCGATTATTCTGAACTTTACATACAACTTAGGAAACAAGTAAATATATTCAAATGATGCGCAATCCTTTATATAAACTTTTTGAATTAAATTTTAAAGCTTGTATGAGTAATTTCTATTTGAAAACAAGTAAAGCCACTGAGAATATTGCCTTTACCAAGACTTATTAAATAAATCTACAATAATTTCAAGATTTATTTAGCCAATATATATATTTATGAAAGTTTTTGATTAAATTAAAACCATTTTTTTTTAAGTAAGTCAATGTTTATATCACTCGAATTTTTGATGTTTAAAAAAAAACATAAGAAATATTTAATAAAGTAGCAGTAACATGAAATTACGCTGTAAAATTAAAATGTTAATATTCTTTTTCTAATATCTGAAAAAGGTGGCAACATTTACAGCTTACGTCAAGTTATGACTATTAAATTTTGCAGGATTGTTCTATGAACATCCTATGTCCAGTAGTGGATATCTATCGGCTAATGATGATGAAGAAATAAATCAATACAATATTATATATTGTAAAATTAAAACATACATTATAACCTATTGATACGTCTAGTATGACAGCCATTGCGCAAGCTGTCAAAATAAAATATGAGCCAATAAAGGGCGTCGGCGGTGCGGCCGTCGCGCGAGAGAAATTACGATATATGAACTTATTAAAATATCTACGCTTTTTTCTGGTTTCGCGCTCCGTTGCCATCGCGACGAGGTGAGGTGACGTTTGGATGCGTTCAGATTTATTTTTGTACAAATTTTTTTAATCACAACTTTAATAAAAAAAATGGTATCCGTCTTCATTTAAAAATTTTGTAATTATTAGGAATTATAAAATATGTAAATCAATGTATCTGATAAAATATATCTCAAAAAATTTAAATATTTGTTGTTTAAGTTAAAAATTACATAGTAGCCATTGTAATAAGGAAACTGCAATCTTTATCAAATGTTTTTGAACGTAATGAAATTAGCGAAATTTTTGTAATTTGTTAAAATTAAAATCGATTCTCCGCATCTGGCGAATCGATAGTCGGCTCCTTCAAACGATGCCGCGTTCACACGAACCGGTGCTAACTAGTTAATTCCGTAGTGCACGAACAAAAAGTCAGTTAACAGTTATTCAACACCACATGTGGTGGCACAAACATTTGACACGCGCTATCTGGCGGGACTTGACGGATAGCGACAAAAAAAAAACTTGTTTATGAACCCACTTAACATACTCGACATTGTTGTAGGTGTTGTTACGTCACACAATACTTTGGACAAATATTTGTCTGGTTTTACCCGCCTACATATTGTTAAGAGTTGACAACCACATTTTGGTTTCTAAAAATCTTTAATCTTATTGGAAAACATTATACATATATAATAGTATTTGGTGACTTTATTTATCAATTAATACCTTCTTATTTAATAATAAAAACAGCAACAGCTTTAAACAGTAGTTTATTCATGTCTTATTTTGTCAATTTAAGGTTAAGGTACTTATGACTGACATCATTATAACTCCCGAAACTTTTTTTTTTCATAGATGTACAGGTTAATGCTTGACCACGATCCCACCTGGTGTTAAGTGAAGATGTAGTCTATGGTGGTAAAGCACATTAACCTAGAAACTATTGACATTTTCAACCAATATATTGTGAAATATTTATTTATACAGAATATATATCAAAATAATTATAGATCCCAGTTAAACGTTTAAAATTATACCACAAATTTTTGTTAAAGCACCCTGTTAATTAGCCATGTTAAATTAACTATTATAAATGAAACGTTATTACAGTATCTTGTAACCCACTGATGATTAATAAATGTCTGTATGAACTACAAATAGACCGCTATACGTAGGTAAAAACATTTTGTTTCTTTTGGAAAGGCAGCGAAGCAAAAAGTGTAACAAAGAGGAAGCAAGGCAAAAAGCGTGACCGACAGAGCAACTGATCCAGCCAGACATCTGCTGCTGGCGGTGTGAAGAATTGCGTTGACTCATATGTTAAATTTTTCAAGATTTTGATCAGTCACTACGACTGTATTTGAAATTTTTAAACAAAAAAAAATTAAATGAATTTTCTTCGAGGGAAGTGCACATTTGTACTTTAATTAAGGCAAAACGAATAGGGAATACCTATATTTTATAAATATTTTAATAGAAGATTTTTAAAATTAAAAATCTCATTAACAAAACATTATTATTTCAAAGGTTCTGCAATGAATCTGCAGCTTAGAATTATGATGTTACATAACCATAGTTCGCAATTATAATTGTTGAAGTTAAAACTTTAATAATTATAATAGATACATAAAAAACGTTTAATAGAAAAATTTAAATGTGTAAATAAAACGGATTTTTTTAAAAGGTAATAATGGACTGAAGTTAGCATGCGCCGGTTAATTAGATTATTTGTCATGTCAACACCGTTCCCGGACGAATGCCCGCGTTATTCAATTTGCGAACGATTGGGACGCCATGATGGAGTATTGACAATTTGTTACGGTTACCGCGCGAATGCGTTATATCGTGTGATGAATTGGAAGTTTAACTCGAAGCAATTTTACGGTGAAATTATAACTAGATTATATATACATATAATATCGGAAATAGGTATTTTTTAAATATTTGAAATTAAGGGTTTTTGAAGCGAAAATAAGCATTACTTTCAGCCGATTGCATCAGCGTAAAAGAGACTCATGCGCTATCTTAAATACTCCCTAACATTAGCAACTTTTACACCGGCAGAACTACATAGATACTCGTTCAGAGAGAAATAAAGTACAAGATAGAAAACGAGAAATCTGAAATAAAAGTCTATGGCACTTTCAATTGAAGAAATATGAAACGTCAAAGTTAGCATAGTGGAAAATGAGAAAAGTAAAAAGAAAAATTTCACTAGGAATCGAAAACTTGACATTTCTGTCCAAAGCGTGAATATTTGCCATTCCCGCACTTCTAATCTTATAAGGTAATATAGATCCGGATAATAAGACGCCTTTGTTTACTAGTAACTCTTGAACGAAGTTTATTCCAAATTTTGTAACTAACGGATATATATACATTCGTCCTTCATAAAGTGAAGAGCTAAGAATTGGAACAGCCTGACATCATCAGTTTCCGTTGAAATATAATGGGAAAATTAATAAGACAATAGTGATTTAGCTTCTAGACTACTGACTACATGGCAAGACCCCAAGACTACATGGCAGCCAGCATACCAACAGGTAAGAATATATTCTAGCGCTAGTATCAATACTTAAAAAAAACTGTTTCAATGTAATATTTTTAAATCGATAGCATTTATTTCCTGTAAACATAAGTGATTGTAGAAATCTTTAAAAATATAAACTGATCGTCGTAGCTTATTTTATTCGGCTTGGTTATTTTACAGCGAGTCCTAATATTTACGGCCTAGGTGATCAGTTACGGATTATCTATGAAAAGTTTCAACTTCTGGCCTACTTTCTAACTTAATTTAAAATGGTGTGTATCAGAAAAACATCTTTACATATAGAACAACCGCATATATAAATATATCATATATATTTAGCAATACAATATACGCAAATTTTGTCAAACTCTGCCTTTAATGGACACCGGCGCAGTTATGATATAACCCATGCAGTGTTTCTCTGTTCTAGAGATCAGTTAATCTTAAATCATGATCAGTTTATTCTTAAATAGTTATTTCAGCTTTATTATGAGTTTTTTTTCTCACTCTTAATATACGGTAGACGACTATTTGAAATTCTAGCAGCTTAAATATTTTATTATACTTCACAAACGAATTTAGTAACTATTATGATCTATTAGAGTAACAAATACTGTAAATATCTAGTTCCGTTGCAAAATGCAAGTGAACTAAAAAAAATCGTTTGAAAGTTTTCCTTTTTTTTTTTTGCTAAATAAACGGATAAACTTTTTTCTTGATATCAATAACAAATCGATTCTCAGCACTGAAAAACAAACGGTATAGTAAAATTGTTTTTTTGTATAACACAGTTTCATAGAAATGAACAGATACAATAAACAAATTATTTGCCTTGTTATATTAGGTAATAATTGAACAATTAAATAGTGAGAAGTTTTTTTGTGATACTATCTATATATGAGAGATAGATTAGAATATCTTCTTAGCCACACTCTTCAGTCGTAAAACGCCTCTGACGAGAAAGTAATTCTGGTAAAGAGCCAGTAGTTTTCGGCTTGATCGCAACATACTGAATTTGACCATAAATTTCAGTATTAGGTATAAGTTAGAACGAACACTATAATTAACATAAAATACTTAATATCCACTGACCTGTATAACCCTCATTGGTAGACCTGTCTCTTTCGCCAGCTGCTCTCGTATATGCCTCGTTGGTTTCGGTGTTTGAGAGAAGGCAGATTTGAGTATCTCCAACTGCTTCGCCTTTATTGTGGTCCTCGGTCCACGTCGCTTGGAACCGCCGTTGCCGTCGTCCGGTGACTTGTTCTCGGCCTGCGAGTCCCTGGTCTCCGGGTCACCGTCCAATGAACCCTGCGAAAGGAAAAAGCACAACTGAATGCGACAATGTGGTCTAGTAGCATCATCCGTGAATTCAGATTGACACAAATATCATAATTTTAAATTTCTTCGTATTATTTTTTAAAAATACAAAAGTTTAATTCATCTCAGTATTGTTTAGACATTATCTTCTCACCTGATCCTCTGAATCTTCATGGGGCTTAGTGTCTCCGTTGTGGGACAGATCGGAATGTAATGCGGGATGCGGTGCGTGCGCTGGACTACTAGTGTTGTTGGCAGTCCTCGTTTCATCCTCCTCTTCCTCATCAGAGCCCGAGCCTAGCAGCGAATCAGCTGTAGAAGAAATACAGCAATGAATTTAACTGTCTCTTTAATTTATTATTGAATTATTCATTTAGTTGTAAAAGATCTGTCGCGTCGTTTATTACTTTCTTCTCGTTGTTCTCGTCATTTTCGTTGTCTTCAAGTAGACAAGTCTTGTTATTATTGCATTAAGTAATGAAAATACTAGATTGATGAATATTTTAGGTTTAAAATCTAAAAAAAGATGTTGGGATATTCACCATAATTAATACTGTCTCATTTTTAAAAGCAGTATAATAAAACTAGCCTCAGGATCGTCTTACCCTTCTCATAGCATCGTTATATTAAAAATTGATTATACCTTTTCCATTGAATATTTAACAATGAAATGATAATTTTAATACATTTTTCTATAGAATTAGTACAGTTACTATCATCCCTACGCTCTAAAATTGACTTATCAAAAAGCAATCGCTCGACCCTTCGAGCGCTTAACGCAATAAAAATGCAATTTTAGAGAGCCGCCTCCCCCAAAAGAATTGGATGGGAAGGAATTAGACGCAAAAACAATTACTTACGGTTTGATATGGGGTAGTAAGCTATTTATATTTATTTTTGGCGAAAAGTCGAATTTTAGAACTATTTTGTAACATTTAGAAAAAAAATTAACAATCCGAATTTGCTTAATTGGTATAAATTGAAACGGATATAACAACCTAGTAATATAAGATGACAAAGGTGGTTATAAATTATAGTAGATATATAGATATATTGATAATAGCAATGACCTGTAGTAATTCTATCTTCATCATCATCATTTCAACCGATGAACTTTCACAGCTGGACATAGGTCTCTTGTAATTGTATCTTATATCAAGTAAAATGAATAAATTAAGTATTTATCACTGTATAGTCTTTTCTGCAAATCGACCAGCAAGAAGGGCGGAAAAGACACCAATGATATTTAATAAACAATATTTAAACAATTTGAATAAATTATATACGCAGTATTATATTATAATGATGTATATATTACATTAACTATGTAAACGGGAAAAAAAATTAATATAAAAATTAAGGGTAAATCGGGCTTATAACAATACTGTGTAAATGTAGAGGGTTGTGGATACAAATACTTGCGTTAGCAAGAGGTCACTTGTAGTATATTATAGTATTAAATGAATAATGACATACCCTATTATTCCAAAATAGTTTATTGGTATTTTGAGTTACTATTCGTAGTGTTTGGCGCAATGTTCGTCATACTTTAATATAGTAAAAATACCATACAATATAAATATTTCTTTGATAATACTCCAATTACTAATGGCAGGTGTCTTGCTGGAGCCGTCTAGCTACCAGCTGTGCTCGTATTGCAGTCGCCAAACATTCCTGTATTTCAGTTTGAAGGACGTTATAAGCTAGTGAAATTACTGGGGTAACGAGACTTTACAAATCTTACGTCACTGACACAACTAAACCACGGGGTGGCGAGAGCAATGCGGTGCTGTGTATACCATCTTAACTAGCGGCCCGTTGTTATGAGCAAAATGTCACTTACTATCGAGTGGATGTCTCGCTCGTCTCGTTGCCTCGTCAAAAAAACATTGTTTCAACTATATTTTTTAATATTATTACTACATTTTTCATTTAAGTGTCAACATGTGTTAATAATGATAGGTTTGGGTTCTTTGCATCATACTGCATTTAATGCTTTGTATTAGTATATACTAAACAATTTTAGTAGACACAACGTTTATAATAAATATCTTGACAAAAAAAATGTTTATGATAATATATGTATGTATTAAAATATCTATATAAGTTTAATGTTATGCAAAGGTTTGTATTGCTATACAGCATCCAACAGACAGATTGTTCTCCCCCTTTGATGGAAGTTGCTTGGGGCGAACACCCGGTCTCTTCCTCTTGTTAACGTTTGAATTTACAATAAATATATTTACTAATGTTTAATCTTGTTCTCTATGTTATATACATTCAGAACTGTATATCAAGATGTATAAAACATTATGTCATTTATTGTAGTAGTTAACTTTAAATGATAAATTTGTGGATTATTATAAAGTTTGTATTTAAACAATAGGGACGGTTTCTTATGAAAAAAAATAGGATTTCTTTTACTGTGTTGGAAACCATTACTAGAGTGGGTAAAATTACCTTCACTGCTATTCTACCCTACATGTTGTAAGTCGATAAAGCGTAAACAACTCCAGGAAGAAAGTTATGAGGTGTTGAGCTGAAGACTGAAAAGGCCCGAAAATTTTTCATTTATTCTGAAGTATTTAGCATTTAGGGAAAATAGTCTTAAAATATATATAGTAAATTAACTTTTTAATATGACTGGTGAACTGTATATGATGAATCGTACTCATCCAAAATTCTGTTATAGCTGTAGATTTACTATAGCGCTAGCTTATTATGCGAGAGAGAAAAATCCTCACACAAAATTATGGTTATAATATTAACCCATCAAAAAAAGAAACTTGACTTATTAATCCTATAACTTTTCCGGTTCACCCTGACTTGCGCTTCCATAAAGAATCGCAACTCACTGTGAGGGTGACGAGGAAGTTCATTATAAGTTCAAAGCAACTGCCAAAGGAACCTTGAAATTGCACTTCGTTGACTTCTTCAGGCCCCGACGTTCATACAAAACGAAACACTACTTATTATATACTAACTTGTACTTATAAATACATACAGAAGTTTCTGATGTATTTCTTAAGAGACCTCAGAATTATTAATGGTAGGTCTCTGTTGCTGAAGACCGTCTAAGTAGGTACCACCGCAGTTCCTACTGCAGCCGACAAACATTACCGTGAAAACTTTACCATGTTCCAGTTTGAAGGGCAATCTATGTTATCGAAATTAGGCCAACGAGACTAAACAACTTATATCTCAAAGCGACTTGCGCAATGTGGTGTTGAGTACACCATCTTAACCATAGCCGTATAAGCAAGAATATTACTTACAATCAGGTGATGGTCTTGCTTATCCGGTCGAAAAAAAAAGGTTTTCTTTAATATATATGGATGAAAACCTCAAGTTTATCAAAGTTGTCGGCCTACAAATAAAATAGAATCTATAATAAAACAATATTGTATATAGACATTAGATAGAATCTCATCTTTGGTGTGACTGTTTTATAAAGAGTAGAACTTTGAGGTGAACTTTTTCAAACAATAGAAGAAGAACACGAAGTTTAAAAGAATTTATATAAAAGCGATTTTGAGTTTTTTTAATAGACAAGGCGATGACGCGAACAAGACGTTTACCTGATGGTGAGTGATACACTTGCCTATAACATCGTTGCATTAGTTAAGATAGTATAAACAGCACCACATTGCGCTCATCGTCTTGATTTGTAAGGTGTTAGGTCTCGTTACCCCAGTAATTTTACTAGCATACAGCACGGCCGTTGTTGCCGGCGTCAGTGTTCCCATCCAATTATGATGTGGGTAACTTCAAAACAAGAGTGAATAGGCATATGCTAGGTTAATGCGCTTTACCATCATAGACCACATCATCACTTAACACCAGGTGGGGTCGTGGTCAAACATTAACCTATACATACGTAAAAAAAAACCCGGAACATAGCAATGTTTGAACAGTGCTGTCTGTCGACTGCAATAGAAGCTGCGGTGCTATTTAGATGGTCTCTGACAACAGAGACCTACTACTAGGAAGGCTAGTGAAATTAGAATACTTCCTATAGTTTATTTTAATTATAAAAAAGATGATTAGTGTGAGATAATGGTGTGAGTAGTTCGCAATTGTCTTATCGGAACACTTGTTTGTAGTGAGCCCGCCCTCGTGGATGCAAAGCCTCGCCAAACACTCGAGGGTAAAGCGTCCGGGCATCGAGGGCACTCCGCGCACCCTCTGTTTCACGAGTTGGGTAAACACACCACTTCTTCGGGCACTCCGGCTGTTTGCCCCGGGGCTTGCCGGCGATCGAGAGCCGAGGGAAAGTGATACGGACATTTTGCGGGTGCTCCGTTTGTTTTAAACTAACACAAACAAAGAGAAGTAACAGACTGTTATAAAACGATCTAAGTAAATCATCGTTACGTATATATTTGATTTTTTATTAACAAATACATCTTTATTATATATTTTTTTTTAATAAATGTTTTGTTCTAGTTTTCTCCGTCAACGTTACTAATCACCGGTCTGTTTATTTTATATTATTATTACTGCTAAATTCATATTTTTATGTGATGCCTTGTGTAAAAAAAATACTGAATAAAATTTGTTCTTATTTTATTTAAAAAACTTCTTTGAAACACGTGAAATTAGGGTCTAATAGGTGGATTTAAGGCCTACAGGCATTCTCTACCAATCAACCTTGGAGGTGGGAGATATTGTGGTAGGTGAAGTCTGAAAGGTATATTTAAAGCTTAATATTAATAATAGTCATTATATGGTACATACATGTACATACAATTCTATACATAAATACAAAAGAAGATAAATATATATACAAATATACAAAAATAAATACATATATACATAAATCAGTAAAAACAGATAAGACAATTTAATCTTGTGATTCCAAATAGTTCCTTTACACCAGTCTCCTGAAAACTTCTTTGTTTGGAGCTCTTCAAATATTATCAGGCAAGGAGTTCCATGGTGGTGCTGTCTGAACTGTAAAGAAGTTACTGACAAAGCCAATGAAATGTTGAGGAATACTAATTGTTGAAAGAATAGTTGAACAGATTTCCTTGTCAAAGGTTGAATAAAGAACTTTTAAGAACAAAGGAGTTGATGGATCATTTAAAATTGAGAAGAGAACAAATAACTATTAAGGCGATAACGGTATTCAGAGATATGGACATATTTTCGAAATCCGAAAATATATCGTATACAATTGTTGGAATGATATTAAAATATTATCAAATGTATATAATTTATTAAGAAATAACAAAAATAGTAATTAAATAAAACAATCATACATTTGTTAGGTAATGATTTCATAGAAACGACATCGTGTAGGATTCTTTTTAAAGAACTGAAAACTAATTAAGTTCATAGTAAATTTTCATTGCTAAATAATGTTTTTTTTTAATAACAGTACAATGACATGCGCAGGTACTATATCTATTTGTCCTTACATATGAGAACATATCTATATCTTTAGATGTAGACGTATATGAACAGAATTTAACTTCTTTTATAACTTAAACAATTAAAGCTTCTTAATTTTTTCCTAGTAATTCTCTTTTAGTTTATTCATAAAAGATAACAAAGCGAAAGATAATAAACAATTAGTGAAGTAAAAAGATCAAAATTATAATTATATATTTAAACTAGTAGTTGCTTGTTGCATTTTATTAAATTAATAAATTTAAAACGTTGTTACCATAGCTATATATATAGCATATGTCGGCCATTCAGTTGGCATAGCGACATCCCTTTCTGCACGGACGCATGCCTCGAAAGGGAATATATAACTAGGATTTGTATGAAAGATAAACTATAAAAAGAACTGTACATCTTGATACATTAAAAAATGTATAAATTTAAAATAACTGTGGAAATGTAAAATTAAAATGTCCCTAAAAAACTCTAAAATTTTTTTGGAAATATTAAGAAGCTAATACGTCACTTATATACAAATTTATTTTTCTTTAACTATGAAGATATCATCATCAACGGTACCTTAAGTAAATAATACTTTACTTTTAAGTTACACCTGAAAATATATTCTTAATGATAATGATGCCGGTGAAATAAGTAATCAAAATCAAAACCACAAACATACATTAGGAGGAAGCTTTTTTTACAGTTCAGACAGAGATATATGATATGACTGGTCCCTGGACAATCACCAGCAACAGAGACTTACCAGTACTACTTGTGATAGTAAGGATACTTTTAGCGGAAGACTGGAACTCTAACCAGAATATACTAGCACAAGTTGTTCTTACACTTTAGTATCCAGTTACTTATTTCATTTTGATTAATATAAACAATTTTATTTACTTTTAACTAATAATAACTAAGGTTAATACGTTGTCATTATCAATAAATTTTGGACATAATTATCAAAATCAACTATAGTCTATATTAACCATAGAAAATATCTGAAATGGAAGGCAATGCCTTTTATCATTAAATCTGCTGATTCGTATATTGTTTTCAGGATATAAAGTTCAAATAAAGAAGAGAGTATATAAGAAACACACTATTCATCTACAAATTATAGATTAAAAAAGCTAAAAAATCTTGGAAGGATCTCTTTTTTTTTAAAGTTATAAATGATGTTAAACGATAATAAGGCCGTGGATGTAGAAGCATCCTAATTCAGTATACTCCAGCTACTTATGACATATTTGATGTGGCGGTGTTTACAAAATCAAAGTTGTCGTTAGCCGGACAGAAACTACGGACCTCTTTGTTAAAAAGCTCATAACCATTGGACTCATGAAACAGTTAAAACAGCACATTAAGTTTACAGAAAAGCGAAAACGTTCGCGTAAACAATGTGCCCCGTGCCGTCAACTAGGCTCTCTCCTCCTCTCCCCTTTTCCCCCGCCGCTCCCCTGTCTGTCCTGAAATCAATTTAAAACCGCCCCCTAAATAAACGACTTCCTTTGTCCCACTCCGAAGCCCTAATCGAATTTTGGCGGCAAAACGGCCTTTTATTGTCGCTGAATTTTCAACGGCGAATACCTATTTTCTTTGATATTTGCAAATTATTTCCACGGCTCCCCCCCCCCTCCATCTTGACGATTTTTAATTAAATTTAATTTTAATCGAAAATTAATGTACTTCTTAAATGTTAGCAAGGAAACTTTTTACGAAACTGTACTTGTTCCTTATCACTTTATATACTTACTAATGAAAATTTATATGAACCTTATTTGGGTTATATTTTTTTATTTTAAAGAGAACGGTTTACCCGGAGTGTTATGTCCAGCTGTGGGAGTTTATCAGCTGATGATGACATTAAGTGCTTTTTAAAATTTGCAATAAATTCACGATGAATGTTTTTCAAAATCTTAATCTAATCACTATCGCCGGGTCTATAACAGCCTGTAAGTGTTGTTGGCAATAAAAATCACAGACTGTTTTGTATTACGGACCACATTAAGGTCTCTTACGGCGTGTTTATGGGGCCGACCGTTAATTCGACCACCATCTTAAATGTAAAATAAGAAACCGCGAGATAAGGATCTAAGAACATAAAAGATATGGGAACCTCTTTGTGGAGCCGGTAGCCGGCGTGCGTGTACACGCCCACGGCGCACACGCGCGCGCCGCACGCACACACGCACCGCGTCGCGCCACACACACACGGGGGGGTGGCGCACGCACACGCGCGACGGCGTGCTGCGATTGGCGGCCCGCGGTGCGACGTCCACGCCCTCTTTTATCGACTCTGCGCCGGGAGCGTGCGTGCGAAACGCTCGTATGTAGGTCCCCATATAGGTAAAGCCGCGCGCTATAGGTATGTCGTGGCCGGGACCGTTTTCAAAATGCCATTTCCATGGTGCCGGTCTGTGGGAAATCTGGGGCTTTGCAGTCATTTTTCAAGGGTACTTTTTTTGTGTCGAGGCGAAGCGGCACCGTAATATCAATTTGCATGGAATTTGTCGCATGCCGCGGTTCCAATTCTGTTGTACAGTAAATATTTAACGTACCTACCTCAAAATTGAACTTACACTTATTTCAAGAAACAGTGTTAATGTTAACTTACCTATTCAATTGTATATACCTCAAAAATAAATCTTAGTTACACTTTAATAGAAAGACTTTTTGGAAATATTAATATAAAACTAAATTTTTTGCTAATATATTGTAATCACTGGAAAAGTATCATATTATTAATTACAAATGGTTTACAGTGTGGTATTCTAAGGCAAGGTTTATTATTACAAGCCCATATCAGTATTACTGTAGTAATACAGTATAGTCCTAACTTACCCTTTAAAAGAAATTTTTCTAATTAAATTCTTTAAAAATACAGCGAATGATAGATATGAGATCAAACTAGCTATCGTTTAAATTAACTTTTGTATATAGTATATACGTTATAAACTATATGTTTGAAAATATCAATAGTAAATCATGAGGAAGTAAAGCTACTTACTATTACAAGCTAAGTTGCTAGTAAGTACTTACTAATACTTAAATATTACTAACAAAACAAGAAGCCGTTGTTAATCTAGTAAACAAAAGTTCTTAGTTAACATTCGCAGTATTTTAATGTAATAAATAAATATATATTTTTTTCATTTTACTACAAGGCGTGGCTTTATTATTACTATAAATATTACTACTACTGTGCACTAGTATAATAAGATTAGTTTACATTGACTAGGGAAAGAAACAAATCATTATCTAAAGAGCGCTATGTTGATCAGTGTATATGGTACATCCTAATAAGGGCTTTTTTGAATCTATATCGAGCCACTTGAAACAGTTGATAGATTTAAGTTATTTCCTTATTAACTGTGTATAAATCTAGATTATAGTTATATACTATTATTAATCACAAGTATATATGATGATGAACATGTAGCACAAATTATCATTGCATCAACCTGTCATTGTTAATTAAAGGCCGTTGATATGAAATTGATTTGATGATTAATTATTCCTATAAACATAACTAATCACTATTACTAATAACATATAACATTGATAATTTTAATATTTATAGCTTTTAGGAAAGTCCACATACGATGGTGGAGATCTGTAAGTTAATAATGATTTAACAATAATAGTCTAGTTGGTATAATACATATTAAAGTTAAAAATTAATTTTTGAAGTTAATAAGTATTAAAAGTAATTAGAAAAAGCATTTACATGTTTATCTAGAACAATTATATGGAGCAATTAAATGTTATGTAAGTGTATAAAGCAGATGTAAGATTAATAGATAATTAATAGATTTTTTTATATTATCTAGGTTTTTATTTTGTTTACATAGCGTCACAAGGTTGAGGTAATAGAGAAGTACTTTTAAAATTTATGGAAAAGATTACACAGGATGCTGTTACAAGAAACAAAAATAATTAGCAGA
>DWLS01000068.1:0-46545 GCA_018246255.1 Pachliopta kotzebuea | reverse complement strand
AAAAAAAAAAAAAAAAAAAAAAAAAAAAAAAAAAAAAAAAAAAAAAAAAAGAAAACTGTGTTCCGATTTGAAGGATTTTGTATGCTAGTAATATTACTGGGGTAACGAGACTCCTTATGTCACAAGGCAACGAGCGGAATGTAGTGCAGTGTATACCATCTTAACCGCGTTGTTATGGGCAGGCTTATCAGATGAATTCTTTGGGTGTCGTGTCGTTACATCATATAAAAACAATTATATCACACATAATTGTACCAGTTTATAGTTTTAAAATTATTAACTATAACATGTTATTTCAAATGGTCATGTTATTTTATTATTTCATACTAAATCATTGTTATAGCTATATCATATCATCTAATTGCAAATAACGGATCGAAATATTTTTGAATAAATTGTCACAAATTTAACGTTGAACATTTATTTAATTAAACTTATTTCAATTTGTTACTTATAATCCGGCCTGAAATTGTTTACGTGTAGCTAGCTATATATAAATGCAGCATTACTATTTAGTATTGTGAACTCCTTGAGCAATCTTTAACCAATAAGAAACTACTATAAAATGTATTAATTTATAATTATATATAATTCTGTGATAATGTTTATTGATAATGTAAAAATTATTAGTAGCACCTTAAGATATAAGCTTACCAAGATATTGTAATATAATAATTCTTTAAATAGTTTAAAACTAGTCTTTAATTTTTTCTATAGCTCTGAATAATGTTGCCAAAACATGTTTAGTTTTATCAATGTCGTTATGGAGCGATTGGTATAGGCGACAGGGGTAGCACTCGCGTACCTACACAGCCGTAGCCGGGTTAATTTGTTACTGCGATGTATATCAGCCCAGCCGACCCGGATACATTTGTCAAACATGACCACTCGATACGCGATGGGTTCAATTTTGACCGAATCGATCAATTTTGTACGCAAACAGGCTGTTTGTATTATTTGTGTATTCACGGACAAACGGATGTGTGTTTGGAGTAAATATTTTACCTTCTATCTTCACAATTAATCATTATAACCAAGAAAGAGCCTATTTATTTACACATTATATAATTTTATCTCTTAAGATTATTTCAAAAACTCAACTCCTTTTTAATTGAATGGCTAAGAACTACTTGACAACGAAGCACTGTTTTTTATATATAATGAACAAAATGGTTAATTTACATTATAATTAAAATGCTTTTTAGATTTCTTCTCTCCGAAACATTTTGTTAATAGTTTGAGTGTGTAATCGTAGCAGAAAATAAATCGAAAAAAATTCTCAATGTTAAAATTAACAATCCTGTTTATTAAATAGTAAATGAGACAAATTGGAATCAAACGACTTTGAAATTAAGTAGAAAATGACACGTCTGTTCAGTATAATTTACCACATAGTTATGAACAACGAAAATCTATGTTGCGGTATTATCGAAAAA
Organism: Pachliopta kotzebuea; assembly: GCA_018246255.1. Lineage (NCBI taxonomy): Eukaryota > Metazoa > Arthropoda > Insecta > Lepidoptera > Papilionidae > Pachliopta > Pachliopta kotzebuea. The sequence goes on along the minus strand of DWLS01000068.1, from coordinate 45,109 downwards.
AAATTGGCTTTATTATCAAAGTACCCAGCGACGCCGGTAACTATCTTGATCAAATAAAAAATTAACATGAAACGAGGGTGACTGCACGTTATGTGGACAAATTGGTCCCATCACTCAACGGTACACCGCGGGGTAAATCGTATGTCGGACAACCAACAGTATCATTTGATAACTGCATTTAATCGGTACACCGATATGCTTTTATTGGTATTGATATTCGCTATTTTTTACAGTAATTATTTCGAGAAATATTTACAGTAAAAAAATCGCGAATACCATTGGTAGATGTTTTTTTATTCGACGAGGCGACGAGACAAGCAAGCCGTTGACGTGATTATATAAATGTTACACTCGCTCATAATAAAGTTGAACTGGTTAAGATAATATACACAGCACCTCATTACGCTCATCGCATTGAGACATGAATTTACCCCAATAATTTCACTAGTTAACAACACCCTTCTAACCGGAAAACAGTAATGTTTGCACATTAGTATTTAGCGGTAGAAATCGCAGCTGCGGTGGTACTTACCTAGACGGTCTACCTACTTAGACGGTAGACCTATCAACAGATAGAGAGTTGTTGAGTAGATATTATTTGCCCAATATTCTTTATAAGAGAAATCATATGTACAAAATATACAAATAATAATAATAATTTCTACTACTATAAAAACAATAAGGAACGGAAAGAAGATCGATATGCACATGTAGTATACAGTCCTTCATGTCCTTTTACATTTTTATTCCAACAATTCATCATACATTGAGGTCCAGCTAACTGTATTTAAATTTCTTCCAACCTTATCCGAACAAAAAAAGATGATTAGTTATTATTTCACGAAAAGAACAATATTGACACAATCAATTTCACTTTGTAGCAAATTATTCATCGTCAAGATTTAACAAAACTCGACGTGACGCTCGAGCAGTCAAAAACAATACTTATTCAAATGAAACAAAAAGCAATTAACGGAGGAAATATCCCTCCGTCCTTCGAGGATACAAGAGAAGAGAGATTATTGAAAAAATAATTAATAAATATTTATGGCGGGCCACCTGAGGAGCGACACGGCACGGATTCCATTTTTATCCAGTCCTCGAGTACGCATCTGCCGCATTACAGGGTAAGGCGGTTTATTACAAATGCAAAATTTTCCATTCATATTCAAAATTTTATATCCCGATGTGGCCGGGAGCGAGCTAATTTATTCGAAGGGAGCGGCTAAGGAGACGTCCCAGCACCTCGCGTCTTGGGGAGGATTAGGGAAGGGTTGAGCGCTGCGAAATTGACAGGTGCCCGTCAAAAATTACAATTAATGAACCACCCAGCCGCCGATTGCAATGCGACAATTCTGACGCTCTGTTTGACCTTGAACGACGTAAACCTTTGTTTTAAAAAAAAATCATTTACTCTTTCGTCCTAAGCTAAACTCTTTAAATCATTCAATCTGTTACTAACGATGTGATTAAATTTATCAATTTCAAAGCAAAGCATTCACCTGATGGTAAGAGACACGCTCGTCCATAACAACATAGCACTAATTAATACACGTACAGAACCATATTGCGCTCGTCGTCTAAAAACGTACGATGTTAAGTCTCGTTACCCCAGTAATTTCACCAACATACAGCACCCTTCAGACCGAAACACAGTAATATTTGCACAATAGTATTTGACGGCTGCAATAGCAACTGCAATGGTACTTACCTAGACGATCTCCAGTAATATTGGAACCTACCACCAGTCTAAGGACCTACCACACTACTAGTGTTACCGCATTATTACGCCGTGGGAGAAAATTTAAATTTCACGTTTTATGAGTATTTTAACAGTTTGTATTTGTTATCTAACATGAGTAATTTTTAAAGTGAAAATCACAGTAAGCCGTTATGCAAGTGGCATCGGACTGGTAGCGGTAAAAATCGGTTAAAAAGACATAACAATAGGAAACTTTAGCTAAAGATGGCAATAGGTTGTAATTATGATAAGTAATTATTTATAACAGTTAGTATATAAATCTAACCCATTATTAAATTAAACCTTTGTTAGAATTTTTTAAACTTTACTGCACCAAAGAAATTCTTTCCCAGAACTCCTCCTTTAAATAAATTAATAATATTTCGAACTAGATTTTTTCTTCCTCTAACTATTTGATAAAACAAGATACTTTTTTAAGCTAAACTCCTATTTAAAGCTGCTTTAATAGACAAGAGTGAGTGAGTGCACATCGATTACACGTTTTACAACTCGAGTAGCGCTTAATAGCTGTAATCCACTACTGAGAGCGGTCTACAACCACTGCACAACTCGACTTCTCAACCCAACCCCTGGCGATGCTCCAATGCAGCAAGATATCTTTATTTAACGTAGATATGTTTTAAAAAACCTTTTCATAATTCTTTTAATCACATAGTATATTTATTACACAATAATATATTTATTATTCATGTAACATCTTAGGCATTGACACCATACCGCACCTTCACTTACGTTCTCAACCTTATGGTAGACAGAAAGAGAATGTCTTTTAGCATTACATCTGCCTCTTTATACTTTTTACCTATACATGATTTAGATTTTAAATAAAGTAAAATATATACATTAATTTCAATAGCAAATTTCACAATACTACTTGACGAGAAAATTTGTTCTTTCGAAAACAATTTTTAACATAAGTATCAGCGCTTTAATAATTTGAAATAACTAAAGTATTGTATTTAGTATTTATAAAGTAGTAAAACTAATAGTTTATTCAAGAAATTTGTTTATAGAGTATTTAAAATACGCTATTGATGATTTTGTCAAAATAAAAAGAAAATTGTCTTAAAAATAATATAATGAACCCCTCATATTTAACTTGTTACCTCAATTCCATTTGGTCGCATTTTTAGTCTTGTATGTAACACAATTTTCGCTTTACATAAGCAATAATACTACGTACTAACCTAGTATATAATAAAAACGTACAACGAAATTCGCCGGAACTACGTCATAGAGTAGTTTTAAACAAACACCCGCACGTAAATCGAAATGATCAATCGCTTTTGTACAATCGTTTGATCGGAAGTAGTAAATGCATTCCGCTGCGTCCGATAACAAATGACGCTACTCCGTCAAAAGGTCAATACAGACTCAATGAACGTCCGGTTAAATGGTTAGTGACATCCTCTTATTTTATCGATGCTTTATTTAATAACACTACTGGTAGGTCTCTGTTGGCCGAGATCATCTGAGTAGGTACCACCGCAGCTCCTTTTGCAGCCGACAAACAGCAGTGTGCAAACATAACAACATTCCGATTTAAAAAACGTCGTAAGCTATGGAAATTACTGGAGTAACGAGACTTAACACCTTTTGTCTAAAGATGACGAGCGCAATGTGGTGTTGTTTATACCATCTCAACGAGCACGTTATTCTGTCAGGTATCAGGTGAACGCTTTGTTTGTCTCCTCCCCATATGAAATAAAAAAACATACTTGACATAATAACTCAACTCAAAACATGCGTTTTTCTCATAAATTCAAATCATATAATAAAGAACAAAACAAAATAAAATATCTGTTCAATTGGTAGTCTCGTTGTTAATAATCAATCTCTTTCATACTAACTTGGAAAGAGTATTACGTAAAACTAATTAAGTTATATAAATCAGAAGTCAACGCTCAATTATGTTAATGTCACATTTACCATGATTTGATTACGCATGAATAAAGGTAATTTAAAAATACCGTAAATAATATAAAATATCTCGATACAACATCGACTTATCCCAGCTGAAACGATTAATTTGGACATCGATAACGAAATCGGAACCACCCTCGCAGATACGTAGCATTATTGATAGCGGACATTTTTCAAACACAGCAACATGTCGCTATAGGTTATTCAGTTTCTATTCAAAGCAGTTTTTATTATTAAATACAGGACTGTTCAAGGAAAAAGCACCTGAATTGTAAAAGAAAAAAATCAAAACAATAATCAAAAAAGATGTCTCTGTTCAGATACATTTTGAATAGGTAAAGTATATCAATCATCTAGTTCGTATATAGCTAAGAAATCTTGTAGACCTCTAATTAAATAGTTTACTGACTATATTTTTCATACTTCTAATAAAAAATGGCTTATAAAACAAAAACATTCCGTTTAATAGTCATACCACGACTTATTTTGTTTCATGTGATGTACTTACTATATCTACAAAAAATATATGCAATCAAACATTAAACCTACCTTCGGAGTTGCCTGCATGGCGTTGTTACATTTTTATTAATACAAATTAAACAAATAATTTGGTATTCTTATATTTACTATTAATCTGATTAAACTACATTATTACGAGAAACTTAAACTAATTAGAACTAAATATAACAACGAGGTAAAAATACAATAAAAGGAAAACTACAGTAACTACTAAAGATAAATAAATATTAGGACCTTGAATAAGTTCTCGCCGTTTCTTCAAAGATAGTATAGCAGTAATCCGTTCGTGGTATTTCAAATGGTAACACACTTGCAAGACAGTAGTGTATCTAACTTTAAATTTCAGAGTATGATAGGTAATTTTAGTGTAAAGAAAGTAATTTTTTCTTAGTCTCTGACAATGTTTACTTTTCTGCCAAGCAAAATGTATTTGCAGGGAAATTTTATTATACTACTTTATTAAAAAGAAATCGGTAGCTAAAGTACACAGAATACTTGTTGTAACTACAAATCTAACCTACTAATACATACCTAAAACAGAGGGTGATGGTGAAGGTGTGGTTGTTATATATTAGTATTCTAAAATTGAAAAATTATAGAAATCCATCGGACTAGGTATCATCGCCATTAGCAAAGCTTTAGAAATGGAGTGGAGTAATTTCGTTACGGAACTTCCGTCGTGTCTGCGCCGTAAATATTTTGTCCGATTACCGTTCGTTCGACAGCCGCGAGGCGTAAGAAGATGTTAATTAACGAATCCATTGTTTTCCCGCCCGGCGGCTCCAAGATGGTGCCGCTTCCGCTTCCGGCGGCCGCCTTCTTTATGTGCGTTTCCCTTATTTTTACGTCAGATGGGTAGAGCGGCGGCATTGTGGCGCGCGTCGGGGTATAATGATTTTAATTTCCTCTAATCAAGCCATCGGCGGAGCTTAAGGATTCTAAACATGCACAGCTACAACACGACCGCCGCCACACCAGCGGCTGACAGAAACATCAGTACTTATTCTGATTGCGTCGAGTGTGGCGTTGAATAATTAATACGCCTCCATTTTGTTACGCGCCTCTTGCGAAACAAAAGCAGCGCAATCTCTTAATTTATGATTTGTGAAATGTTTCTAACCAAAACATTAAAACCTTTTCATGTACCTATTATATTCTACATATCCAAAATAAACAGTACGAACTGTTTGTTTCAACTAGGATTTTTTTTTATTAAAGTAATATCTCTCTTGTAACCATCTACTAAATTATTTTCTAAACATTTAGTTCTATATACGCAAATACAATTCAAACTAGTTTCATTGCGATAACAGGAACATACTAAACCTCTATTTTGTCCCATATATATATACGTATTAATATTTATTACATGTGTCAGTGTTTATATATATAAACCAAAATAACTGGAAAAGTTTTCTAATGCCAGCTGATTAAATCTAAAAATTTTCCAAATTTTTGAACTTTTCAACTTTCAAATACATGAATCTTTAAATAACTGTTGCAATCAAGCAGTGAACTTGAATCATTTTTACGACTTTAATAATTATGTCTGTTAATTACAACTATAACGACAGGGTATTATAAAAAACACGGTTCGGGGTAAAGTTAAATTATATTGGGGAAACGAAGAGCTACCCTTCCGTCTAGAGTGCTCTAACGACCGCATTTCGGTTGCCCAAATCACTGCGACGCCGATTGCAATTAATTTTTCATTTATACATCCTCCTTATACTATATTCAGTAGTAAAAATTTAAAAAAATTTATATTTTTTTCTTTTTCGAATGATTGTGATGCTGTTAGTCGTATTGACGACTTTTACTATTCTTAGGTAGATACTCGTATTATATTGTGAAATCATAATTATTTTACTAAAAGAGTTACACATATTAGATACTACTTTAGTTATTCTGGTATAATATAATGTATTAACTATATTAGTATGTTTTAAACTACCTAAAATATGTTCTGTCCGCAATAACAAGTCAAGATGTTTATACACCTCTACATATCGCCTGTCGCTTTTACACAAGAGATGTTAATCACCCCTTTCTAGCACATTATACCCCATCAACATGACAATGATACCAAGAACCGAAATACTTTATATTATCATGACTAAACTTCACAAAAAAAAAGTTGCATTTTACCGTTTCGGACATACGTCACTAACAATAGAGTTTAACAATATTGAACGCATTCCTTTAAAAACATAAAACCATCCAAAAGATTTAATGTTGAAAATAAGTTAATCGTTACAGTGATAACAAGACACAAACATACTAAATGTTAATCGAGTAATCCTAAAGTTTTCTGCGCAATTAACTGACAAAAATAACTGGAAAACAAGTACGTTAGATTTTATGACGACACACGGTATCGAACTAGTCAATCTTATCGTCAGAACCATAAAACTAAGAGGTCCCTCATTTACTTAACGACGGTCTACGAGATTACACGTTTTCCGTACATACATAACACATTTAATATATCATACTTAAGCTGTATATAGAAATAGATATATTGAAACTCAGAAGATGAATTTTGAAATTTTCATTTACAATTCTTATCGTACAAATGTCGCCTTTTAAACAGTATTACTGTTTTATTTACTTACTGAAATTTTTGTATGGAAAAATCGATTGTTCAAAAAAGACGTCCTTATATTCCATTAAAATATCTACTTACAATCGAATCTTGTAGCAGAGGGGCTTTTATTAATAGAAAATATACGAAAGTTTATTCAGGCTCAGAAGGACCTGTTGATTATTTAAATGCTTATCGTATACAAAAACACTACCTGCACAACTTGACGTATAGGTAAATATTTTTCATTGCTGCTAATAGCAATATTTTACTTGTGGGAGGTCTCTGTTTCCGGGGTTCCTCTAGATATGTACTACCACAGCTCCTTTTTCTGCGACAAACAGTAGTGTACAACCATTACTATATTCCGGTTTGAAGGATGTTGTACTAGTGAAATTGCTGGAATAACGATACTTAACAGATCATGTCTCAAGGCGATGAGTGCGATGTTTTGTTGTGTATACTGTCTTAGCCAACACTACGTTGTTATGGGAGAGCGTATCACTTACCATAATGAGAAGACCTTGCTTGCTTTGTCAACTCACCACAAAAAAAAATCTTTTACACATACAGCAATAAACTTTTAATTTAAAATCATAACAAAATTTTAGCAAGTATATAGTAAAACTAAAACAAGCGGAGTTATGTAGCTTTAATATTCATTTTAATGGAAGCAACAAGATATCGGTTTTTCGTCGCTTTGAAACAAATGTAGCGACCGACGTTTGGCGGCTGTGGTCCGCCTCCAAAGCACAATTAAGGCAACCCTTGCTCGGTGCTCACTTAGCATTCAAATCAGCCCACGAACAGCCCCGGTGGAGGTAGACTCGCGCTTCAGAATTAAGTGTGAAAATAACAGGGTAGCGACACGAGATCCCGGTTGAATTATGTCTCTTACACTAGACTCTTGGTGGTGAGTAAAAGACAATAAACATTCGAAAGCCTTATCTTAATTTGCATCAGTAATTTTTTCATAAATGATTTCTATTAAACTTACAGACTTTCATTAATGACTTCGGACGATATCATTAAAAACTTAATACAACTAACCTAGCAGTAGACATTGGAAATAACGCCAATATTTTAACCATAACAGACAAACACGCGATATAACGATAACAAACTTTTTACAGTTCTTTTATAAACCATAACACTAACATTCACGTAATATTACAATATTTTATGTCAGAATTAAGGATACAAAAAAACCGCAAATTATTTAAATAACAAACTACGTAGCTCAAATAACCCTTCAATTCAATTTATTCAATCAAACATGCAAATCATTCCTATTGAGTTTAACATCAAAGTTCTCTATGCACTAATAGAACTGCAATAACGTAACGAAACATTGAAATAAAAATGATCTTGATTTATTTCGACAGAACTAAGCGAAACAACTTCATATCCCCGACATACTCATAACCCTCGAATAAATAAGGCACGGCAGCAATAAATGCGAAAAACGATTACGGATCAATGAAGCGTGGGTCCCTCTCGGGGTGCAAATAAAGCCCAAGTACACACTTCAAATATGCTTTTCTTAATCGTTCTCATAAAACAAAGATCAGCCCGCGGTCTCCCTCCTACTGCGAAAACACAAAAAAAAAACTCTCCCGTTGCTCCGTATTAGCCATATAACACTGTGGATTTCACGCAAATTATTGTTCGCTTTGCAACTAGGAAAATTAATAAACAATGTTTAATTAACAGAACTAAATAAATATTTTTTTGGTTACAAATATCGAAATGAAAGAAAAGCTTTGTATTTTAACACAAAGAGTAAAATACCAATGGTTTGGAAAACTTGCTATTACTACTCAACTAAGAATGTAGCTACAACGGAATAGTTTCTCTTTGATGTTCAAAAATTATCAAACTATATAAATAATGATTCATTATTTTGAAAAAATTATATCGCTTGTGCTCTTGCAATCGTCTAAGAGAGTATTGGATATTTCTAAAGTCGAATTGGCTTAAAACCTCCCGGCGGATGTGTCATCGTAATTTGTTGGGGAGAGATGACGGATCCGACACCCCGAGCTCCAGCGAATTATAATACCATAAGCTATTTTAATCTTAACTTAGTTAAAAATCTTGCGGCCGACATTAGCATTAATCACTCGTGACAGCCATTGTAATGGATATAGTGTAATTAATGTGCTTTAACTTTGAAAATAGGTTATATAATTAGCCAAATGCGATCCATTAAGTATATGTCCAATTAGTTTTTCATTTATCTGAAATCTGAAATACAATGTGCCTAAAAGTCTCAAATTTATCTAAAAAAATCATCATTGAAAAGTTTTGTGTTTCATAATAATCTACAAAAATTATCCGGAACATTAAAAAAGAATTGTCAAATTACATCTAATTAAAAAAAAAACAACAATGACTGAACCATGCCACTGGTAGTCATTACTATGACTTTACTATTCTTGTAATAATTTGTTACTGAAAATTAAAATGTTAAAGAAAAACCTAACATTTAATACTTCAAAAAGGAATAGCGTCATATCAAAATAATAATTATACAATAAATATAGACATTTTTGTAATCGAAGTTAAAATCGTTTAAAACCTCATCCATATCAGATTTCTGCAAAATTATATTTTTATTTGCCTAATAAATTAAACAAATATTTTCATGATTTCTACGATACAGCTTAATCAATTTGGCTGAATTCGAATCTTATTTACTAACTAAATCATATTTATAATTTTCCATTCAGAGTAAACCAAATTAAAATATTATTTTCAAAGAACAAAGGAAATACCTCATCAAGAACGAAATCTAAAGCTTAATTGAACGTCGACATTGAGAGATTTCAATTCAATTACTAAACCATATTTAACGAAATCCAATCCCCTTTCCCTCGTGAAATAATATTATTTATTCACAAAAAATAATACAAAACGCGGCAACGAGAAGCTGAACGCTCTGTTGGTTTAACGGAGATCATTCGATGTAAAAGTTGGAAGCTGAGGACGGAGGCAGGAAGAAAACTTGGATAAGCGAAACCCTCTAAAAATGATTGATGCCATAGAGCGGGCGGAGGGGCGAGTTAGCTACGGCACCGGCGCCTCCCGGCCTTGTACATTTTAAAACGAATAAACGTCGAACCGCTGCAAATTTGAGAATGGAGATCATTAGCGCTATACCGCATCAAACTCCCGCCAATTCATTATTACCCGATGGAATTTCCAATTTTTGTTCCGCCCCCCGCCGCCGTCAATCATTCCGGCCGGAACGATTAGATTTTAGCATTAAAACTCGCTCCACTCGAACAGTAGTCGGCGATGGCACAACAAAGGCCATCGATTCGTTCGCATTGCGACCGCGTACGGCCAATTTCCTCACGTATTGGCAACACTGAACAATTGTATGAAGACATGTTATTACACGGAGCGTTTAGCCCGTGAGCTAACAAGCGCCGACGTCGTTTGTTTCTGCGGCGTCTTTGTTCGGAATATAACAATTAGGCAGACAAAGCGGACGGTGGCGGGCGGTGGCGGACGGTGTTATCGCGGTGATTCGCACCCGTGTACAATGGGAGCTCTCCACAATGCATGCTCAATATCTTTATGCCGCCGGCTCCTGGAGGCCGATGCACCCGCTTGTTGAATCATACCCGTTGCCGGTACTCCGAAATCATGTATAGTACACTGTGTACATTTTAAACGGTGCTGTAGACTAGCAGACTCGGAAATATCCTCAAAATTAAATTAATAATTATTTCCAATTTTTTATGCAAAATTTACTTACTTACATTATTACAACTTTCTTACAGAAATTACGCATGTGTTTTATGAAAATCTGTTAACTAGAGACTAAGGCTTGAAAACAATGTCTTGAAATAGAAAACTCCTTTAGAGAGTAAATTCCTTTTTTTTTTAAGTTCAGTATGAAAATAAATGACAATTATTTCCAGCAATTATTACTTAGCTGGCAAATTGTATCACTCTTCGTTGACCTTAACTTTGTAGAAAAACAAACATTATTAAGATACCCTTTTCCTTATAGAGCTCATTTCATCTCCGCTTAAAGTTACGAAACAAAAAAAAGTTCTTTTCTGTGATAATTTGGATTATAAAGTTATTTAAACAAGCAATATAGTGTAAATGTAATACTTTAATATATCTGCCTAATTTTAGTATAAGATGTAAAATAGTTTAAACAATTAATTTCAAATCTAGTTCCCGTTTTAGTTTTGCATCCGTGGTCGGTGCGCCGAGACACCTCAAGGCGCGTCAGGGCCGGCTCTTTGTGCTCACTTCCTACTTCCTGTCGTCGTCATCTCTCACGACACCAGTTGTCCTCACTCAGAAGTGAAAGCACATTCGATATTACTTACCGAGCAGACTCCTTACATGTAAATAATATTATAGTTAACAGAGAATACTTTGTTCACATCTTCATTGTAGCTTAAAACTTCTTGTTTTTGAGTGCAAAAAAAGCTTAATATTATTTTCGACATCCGCTAAAAACAATCACTGAAAAATCTATAAATTTGTCTATTTTCTTGTACACATATAATACATATTGACATAGATTAGAAGGCTACTGTTATATAAATTTAACGAAATGTTAATTTGTTGGAAAGTTTATTACTGTACACAAAAAATTCAAAGTTACATAAATATTATTTAGACCCACATAAATATTGTTAGTATATTTCGGGTAACGACGAAATATATTCCAAAATATTAAATTTGTATCACCAATTTTAAAATCGTCGTTATGTTTTCGTACATTTACCAGCATTGACTGCCCAAAAAGTTTCCCATGAGGCCTGTGTGGAATAAATAAGAATCATTTTCAGTAATATTATTTAATAGGAAAAAATGTTTTCTCCTTTATTGTAATGGGAATCTTCAAAAGATACCCTGATTCAGAGGAGACGTATGGGTCACATGAGTATTACTTCTGTAGTCTCCTTCGTTCTGTGACAACAAGCTCCGAATCTCTTTCGGAACACATCGGTCTTGGCCACATTAATTTAATTTTATAACCCTGGCAACACCAATTCGTGCTTCTTCTACCTGTACTTGCACGTACGAGTTGAATTTCGACATTTATATTCAATTTTATTAATTAAAAGTTTTCTTCATTAAAAAACACCATACTAGGCTACGACAGGATCTACAGTTACGTTCATGGTCCTTCGAGCCCGATGATATTCAGTAATATTTTGGTGCCATCAAAGAAAACCCGCAATTTTGTTATTGAGCTATTTTCATTCAACACAGCAATCAGTGCCCCTCTATTCTTTAGATTTGTACTTCTCAAGAAAAAGAAAGCTTCATTTTAGTACTCTCGGTATACTAATGCAAATACAAGACGACGATTTTCCGTCTCTCACAGGATCGCTTATTAAGCGATAGGGAACTGCTCTCTTAAGGCGTACAGAAAACGATACAAAATAAAGGGTTTCTAGAAGCCTGTAATGAGAAGCATGACATACTTCAATTTTATTCTTACTGATCTATACGCCAGACTACAAAAAAGAGTAACTTAATAAAATTGTTTAACTTGAATATTCAAATGCGTAAACAACATTCTAATCACGCAAACTATTCAAATTTGTAGACCTTAATTGAGCAATTAATCGCTCAACTATTTACCGATAGCACCGAATCGCGTAGCGGCATGTAGCGGAGCAGAGTAGTTCGTATCGGCGGGCGTTCACGCAACAAACGCTCACATGTCACCCCGGCGACGACACCTGCGGATCTGCGGATGTGCAGAGCGTTTAATCGTATAAAGAGCTAATTGTCTGTGCGGATTCCGCAGGTAAACACTACACGCCCGCCGCCATTTACACACAACCACACAAATGGGCCCCGATCTACGAATGTATTCTACAATCCCCCATATTATTACATAGGAGCGTCTTGATACATTTTAATAATAATTTATTATATTTTCTTGATGTCAAAACTTATCAATGTTAAAAACAATCTACTCTAAAAATGTCCAAGGGGATATGTACAAATTTTTAAATTTCAAATCTGTTAAATTTAAATTCGCTAAAAAAAACTGTTTTAATATCAATTGAAATTAATCCCTAACTAAGGGCTTGTTATAAGTTTGACGAATGTAGGGTCTGTGGTACCGTAGCTACGAAATGGCTGAACCGATTAAAATCTAGTGTTTTCGTTTGAAAAGAGTTTCATCAGTTATAGTTTAGTATTTGTTTAGTTATATTACACATTTTCCTACCAACTTCTCACAATCAAAAGACGAGACGCAAGGCTTATCACTATAGTTATTTTTTAAATATCGTCAGTGAACAAACAAAAAGGTTTAGTTCTTTGATTTTGCTACGAACTCCAAAGAAGTGGAATAACAAATATAGATTATAATTTAATACCGACTTTATAACTTCGTACGTTCGCGTTTCACATACATATGGGTTTACGTTAACCGTGATTCACGTATACTCAGTTAATTCGACAGATTGGTTTAATTCCCGGTAATTATGGAAGCGGTTACGTAGAATGTCAGTTTCACTTAATAACCATTCGACCTAGTTACTTATTACCTTTCCATATATTATTAATTTTAACCTAGTAACGATTATAGACATACATACAGCACTTAGTACGTAATAAATTACTAAATATTACATTTTTAATGTGTTTGTACCTTCGACAACATACCTCTTATTTACCATGTATCTGCTCAGGTTAGACCAATCCCGATCCACAAGTACGCTCGAGCATGCATTGTCTTCATAAATTGTAGGTTAAACCCCCACCTGATCTACAACAATATACAAAGTTAATAGTATGTATGAAAATAATAGAAAATAAAAATAGATTTGAATATTCATACGACACATATACCAAAAAAATATTTAGGAAATCCTACTTGTCTGTCTACTTGTTTCAAATACATTTAAAAAGAATTGAAATGATTATAACAAATCGTTCATCAATCGGGTGATGAAGAAATACTGCATAACATAAACATCTTTTATACCAATCTATTACATTTTACCTGATATAATTTGTTGCTTAAAAATGGTGTTCACACTGGAGACTATAAAATAGAATTGAACATTATTTACGATTCTTTGGGGTATTTGTTAAATATCTTCTTTTACACAAAAAGGGGATATTTAAGAGAATAAAAACACAAACGAAATAGATATAAATGTGTATGAAAATCGGAGTTATGTTTTATAGTGGACGTGCAGTGAATAGGGGCGCCTACAAAAATGTAGGTGCCGCTTACCTAAACCGTTTTGAGGCGATTTTTATCTGAAAAGTTATATTAATTCCGCCAAGAATATCATTAAAAATGATTTTGTAAGTTATAGACCATTAAATTAAGAGTTACTTTTGATTTATAAATTAACAACACATAATAAACATTTATTATTTTCTGCTACTACGAGGTTCTATGTAAATATGGAAGTTTTTACATAAAACCTACATATAACTATATAACACTTATTTAGTCTCGAAAATAACTATATTGTTTAATTAGTATTTAATAAGTATACAAGTGTATCATGTCATTACCAAAAATGAATTGTAAACTATACCAGAATAACACTTTTTTTTTATAAAAACCCATTAAATTAATACTCAAGAACACAATAAACAAGTAGCAATAAAACATACAAACTTTTGATTTAATACCTTATATTGTATATATAATTTACCATATTACGTATACGTCATAAATTACCATAGTACGTAACACTAACAGTTAATATAAGCTTATGTTAATAAATTACATAATTAGAAAAATTTAATCAAATTACTTTTAAAACAACTTATAATAATCGTTTCGTTTATTTTCACTAATAGCAGCAAACATGACTTTTAAAGATGTGTTTGAATTGTTAGTTTTGTTATATAATTAAGAAGTGTAGATCCTGTGTAGATTTATAAGGTAGTTGTGTCATAAGACTTTCGATAAATAATATATATATAAAATATTGACAATAATGCTGAAAGTGAAACTTCGCCGCAGAGGGAAGGTACGGGCGCCGCCGTCGTTCGGCAATTCTTTATTATTCATGGGACGATCTTGCTCGCAGAGTGTTTTATATGAGCGACGATCGAGTATCAATTTGTACGGAACGGCCCGTATTAGCATTTCCCGCGATACCTACGTGTACATTGTTTCACAAAGGGCAGCTAACAAAAGTTTTTGCCTCATCTACATGCGACTTATTATGCTTAGGGAGATAAAGTTTACGCTGAGGTACATTTAGTACATATTTATTGTTTTCTTGGTGGTAAGTGATACGCGTACCCTTAACAATAAGGCACTGGTTGAATTGTTAAATAGAATTGAGAAGAAGGATTAATATTAGTTGCATTGCCTTTCTGATGAATGAAGACGAGAGTCGCCGCATATTAATTAAATACTGCAAGGCAGTTGTAGAGAAGATTATAGAGGAAAATAAAAGTAGGCGGCAAACTTAGAACGAAAGGCGATGCATAAAAGAGGAAAAAGATAGATGTAAAACAAGATTGAAAGAAAAAGAGAGAGCATGAAAGTGAGTAAAGTAGGGAAAAAAACAGAGAGTACAGAGAAAGAATTTTCAATAAAGAAAGCAAACATACCCCTTACCCATAACACGAAGAAGAACGATTGTCATAAGATATTAAAAATTAAAAAAAACAATGAGGCGCTAAGTAAGTTTATTTGTCAAAAGTTGAATTTGAATGAAAAAAGGTATATTATATACAATAAATACAATACCCATGACGATAACATAAACATAAACTATTTTAAATATAAATCATTTAAAAATGTCTCTTTTGGGATTTATGTTGAAAGAGAAATACTTTTGTAAGTTTTAGCAACGTGTAGGCATCAGCTTGATTGCCGAAAAATCTGATAAAGGTATATTCTTTTAGCATCTATAATCAAATAGTCAGGACTTTTGAAGGTATTTTGAAATTAGCACCAACTGTATTTAATTTAACCGTTTTATGTCTACCGTATCAAATATAAACAATTCATGTATTAAAGATTGTTTTAATAAATATTTGCGATTTCCTATAGCGATATAATAATCAAATCATTATTTACAATATTGCAAAAATAAATAATATGTAATCGGTTACTCATTACTATGCTTGTTTAGTAGTTAATGTAAGCAGTAAGTAAATGTGAAAGCTGTAAGTCGGTATAATTAAATGAGGAGAACATTCGCACTAATAATTAAAGAAGCGAGACGGTATCGCAGCTAGTACAAAACGCAAATCCCACAAAGCCCGCTCTCAGCTCATTTGAGCTGTCGCTTGTGCGCGGCTCCAAGCCACCTAGCGGGCACAATACGTTGAGTGGGTGCACCAGTCAACGTTTATGAGTGTACGTTAAAGATACGATAAAGACGACGGTGGTGGTGGCGGTGGTGGCGGCGGCGGCAACGGCGGCGGCTAAATTGGCTGTTTCTGACTATCGCACTACGAAATGCATTCAAGTCATCCGATTCTATACCTAAATACATTCACTAATATTATCATCATTAAACATGAAATTATAAACAATAATAATAGTGAATATTTAACAAACTAATAAGTGAGACACATCAACATGTTAGAAATGTTCATTTGATGTAGTACTCTTCGTCATGATATCAAATGATTGTCCATAATTCAATATTAATCATTCAAGAAAGATACGTTGAAAAAACCTACAATGTTAAAAAGACTTCTTTTAATTATATAATTAGATGTATATTTAATTAAAATTCTTCTAAAGTTTATCACATTTGTTAATTAAAACTTTAACTATTAAAAAACTATGTACTAATTTAAATAAAATTTACCGAGAAAGTGCTTGTGAACTGATACAGATTCATTGAGATTTTTACAAGTATCATTCATCTTAAATCCTTTAGTTTATATTTATCTTTGTGTTTATTTATATTTATACTAAAGAGAAGAGATTAATGTTATAATTACTATTTGCTTTTTCATAACAAAGACAATCGCACAGTATCACAACTCTCTCTCTTAATAAATGAACATTAATTTCCTCGTAGATGATGTACATAGTTTAACTAACAAGGGGCTGTTAATTTAAATTTAGTATCATGACTCCGCGTAATGAACGGGAAGATGATTGTTATAATGGCATTGTACATTTCTTGTCGCCAACTCGCAAATGTTACTTGCCCTCATTCGATACGTTTAGTAGTTATTACTCTTAACTTATAAGAATATTATACCGGGATATAACTTAATTCCTAAAACGATAAATATTATTTTAGACATAGTGAATAAAGGTTATTATTAAGAGCAATCAAAAATGTAAAACTTGTATATTATATCTTACAACGATACTACTATTGGTAGGGGTTCTTTGCCAGAGAGGGTCTAGGTACTGCAGCTTTTATTTTTGCCGTCAAACAGTACTGTACAACATTACTGTCTTCTGATTTAAAGGGTGCTGTCAATAATGGAATTACTAGAGTAACGAGACTTAACATCTTGTGTCTCAAAGCGACAAACGCTATGTGCTGCTATGTATACAAGCTTAAATAGTGCCATGTTGTTATAGGCAAATGTATCACATACAATTAGATAAATGTCTTGTTCGTCTTATCGATTATGAGTTATTTATATATAGTCAGTTATCTTTTTCAAACAATAGTAAATATGCTAATCGTCGGCTCACATTTGTACGTATCGCATTATGCAAATTTATTTGACGCTGGCAATTTTTAATTACAAAGACGTCTGAGCATCCGTCTGGAGGCAGCGGGATTGTGGCGTTGCCGAGCAGTCAGGTGACAACGCTGCGAGGCGTCGGGGAGCAGTTAAGTGTGGCATTTTACGGCTTTTATGCATATTTGATGGCGCCGCCATAATCTCTGCGGCGAGGGGAGAACGCCCGCGAGCCCGCGCACACTTCACCTGTATTGGATACGAATCGCTGTTAACTTATGTCGGCGGCGTGGAAATTATACTTGGGATAAGCTGCGCTACCATCTTACTTATAACTTAACGGCACCATGTGTGGGAATGTTTCACGAGCATTCTCTACTGCTTTTACTTAAGCAATATTAAATATAACCAAATATATGTCGACAAATAATTCCATGCGGATTTCACGAGAGAAAAGTGCACTGATTTTCCGTTAACTTCTGCACCAGTCTTTTTAGGGTCCATTTTAGACCCAAGCCATTGTAGCCTCTTCTACCTAGTCACCCTGTTCGAAAGTAATGAGAATAACGCTATTGGTCCCTCTCTCTCTTTAATCAGCTATCAAAAGAGCCAAGGATTGGACTGTATGGAAAGAGATAGTAAAGACCACAAAGACAACTCAGTGCGCGATGAAGAATGCGATCTAGAAGAAAAAACACATTTCTTCCTTTTTAACATTATTTGAAGATTTTCACGAATTAACATTTCAAAACAATTATTAACACATTCGCCTGCCAGGATAAGCTATAATCATATAAATATAATGTATTAATCAGTGAAAATTGCTCAAGAAACTTTACAAATTCGCATTTAGACTTTCGGTCGTTGATGACGCAAAAGACCGTAAGCAACGTGTCTCAGGTTGCGCAAGAAACGATAGGAAATACTTAAATCGGTCAACAAAATATACAAACGTAATAATATTTTTGAAGTATAAAAAATTATGACTGAAAGACATAATTATAAAGTGAATTAGAAGTGAATTCGAGGCATAGTTATTATTTAATATTCAGAATCGGATGGATATTTAAATAATCCGCCGTTTAAAAGGCAAAGCCGATGAATTCGAAAATAATAACAGGTATTAGATGCGTGCTAAGAGGGCCGTATCAATTACAGGCGGTGAGCAAACGGGGCATTACGTACTCGATATTAAAATCAAATTTACGGACCCCGTCGGTTTGTTGGCGGCGCGGCGTGCACAGTACCGGGGCACCGCACCCGCTACAGTGGCGTAACCGCACTTTGACATGTGGATTGAAGAATAGATGGGTACCGACAGGAAAATGGGTTGAGAGAATTAAATTTTTTAAAAAAAAACTCGGGTTACTTTTTAATAAATAAAATTGTTTTTATTGGCTTTAGAGTACAGCGCCATCTTGTGACGAACTATTACTAACAAAATGGTTTCCAAAATTTGGTTCGTGAACTTTTATTAAATATGTTTACTAATATTAATTATTATAAATTTAATTTACTTAACATTCAATTATAACAGAAAATTACAGTTTTAAAATTATTGGAAAACTGTTAATACTTTTATTTATCGTACTTTTTTTATTCTTTTATATCTATATTCGTAAATAAATTTAGAAGTATCTCTATATGAACACACAATATTTTTAAATCAACTATTATGTACATGCCTTTGGAGTGCCAGAGGTGCAAGGGGTCCCACGCAACAATTTACGGGACCCAAGCCCACCTCACCTGCTCGTAGTGCATCTTGCTAATAAACAATTGAGGCTCTAGCTCGCCACCAACCCTTTTTGGACCAGTATAGTAGGAGATAGCCTAAATCTCACCTCTATTAGGGAAAGCCTATGTCCAGGAGTAGACATATGAAGGTGATGAACAAAATTAAGTATAAAAGTATTATTATTTCTTCTTAATTCCTAAAGCATTGCTGAACATTTAAAATTTAAACAAAGTAATTTAAAGTAACCAGTATTTACCACATCAGGTAATATTTTTAAACTACTTACAACATTTTATTAAAAATAGGAAAACGAATGATATTGCGCAAACAAATTAACCGGTCGTCGTTTCATCGTACCTCAAAAGCTTTCCAAATAGCTCGGTTATAATTGCTCAAGAAAGTTTACAAATTCGCATTTAGATTCGCGGCCGTTGATGACGCAAAAGACCACGTGTCACGTTGCTCAAGAAACGATAAGAAATACTTAAATCGGTCTCCAAAATTTCACCGTCTGTCCGTACAAAGGGAAAAGTTTGTGTGACCGCGCGCGTAACATCAATTAAAATCGTATTTCGGAACCGTCCCGAACACGTAATGCCGTCATTTCCATCAGCACTGGATGTAGCAATCCGCCGGTGCGCTATTATTCACATCCAAAATTAATAACAATAAGTTTTTTTATATTGAAACGTTTATTTCTGACGCACGGCCCCTGACACTTATTGAATTGTTTCCGTTTTCAGTTGTTAAATATTATCCGTATTGCTCAAACTACAAAAGGTTTTACACAATTTTAATTAACTTACATAAGACGGGCAAGACGTTTATCTGGTGGTAAGTTATATATTTGCACATAAAAACATGGCCCTAGTTAAGATAGTATGGAATACACATCACCACATTGCGTTCATCGCCTTATAAGATGTTAAATATCGTTACTCCAGTAACTCAACTAGCTAGATCGCCCTTCAAACCGGAGCACAGTAATGTGTCCACAGTACTGTTTGACAATAGTGCCAATGATGGTGGTCAATAAAGATTCTACAACCACCCGTTTTTGTAGATTACCTAGGAGGTAATCTTTGAAACTGGAGATAATAAATACTCTTTCGGTATAATTAAGTACAAATATTATTTATAGTATAATTAAGTACAAATGCTGTTATTTGTATAGACATTAAGAATATGCCTTTATCATATAAAAGTAATTTTATATTCTATTTCCGTAGTTATTAATTAGTAGACTTTGAAGTTAGGTATGAATCGTAGCTCAATAAACTCATGCGCAACGCATCTGTTCAATCTCTAGAGTATATTAAGTTACTAATTGTATATAATCTTTTTACTCTCTAAAAAATACATAAAAATCATTAGTAAAAATTATATTAACTATGCATTCTTCTAGACCATGATGATATTCTTACTAAGGATTTTTAGACTATTTAGCAATAGCAAGAAAACTTTAAAAATTATTTTTTGCAATCTCTGTTACTACCCTCTCAGTTATAATTAACTTCATTATTTCTGTTTCAGATTAATGGCAGCGGAGATTTTGTACATAAATTATTTAGACCTTCAACATCTAAAATGTAAGTTACTTAATTTACTTTAGTTTCATTATTGAATACATTCAAGAGCTTTCATTACCCAAGTAAATAAATGATCATCAAAGGTAATAACGTGTTATTTAGATTATTTTCTCTTATTATATAAAGCAGAAAATAGCAAATTTTTTTATTAAAAAATATACTTTTGAGTTATAAACATATACATACGAAATGCACTATCAGCTAAACTAAATTTTGTTCAAGCATTTCAAGTTTGTCATTACGATAGACGATTTTAAAATAATCTATATGTTATTATATATAAAATAAAAGTTGATTATATATATTATTCATAAATAAATTTCCCCCAGGAAATATATCTTTAGGCGTATTTCCTAATGGTTCATAATCACAGAAGCAAAGATAACTCACAGCCCGCGGCCATACGTTACGCTTAACCATAAAATTTGCAATTGTCGTCGGTTATATTTATTTATGTATATTTATGTAAGTTGCATAAATATGTGGTGGGGGCGAGCGTGATCCTCAACTCGTGGTAATTATTGCGTGACTTATTGGCGGAGGAAGATAACGGGTACCTAACGACCAGGACGTACTGAGCTCTTAAAATATAAAGCAATTGCTCTCCTACATGATTACAACAACAATGATTAGGGCGTTTGGTGGTTCTTCGTAGAATGGTGATGGCTGCAACGCTCCGAGGGTTGTGGCAGCTTTATCTGCGCGCTTGACTATTTGATCGTGACTCTCAGTCGGAGATTTCGGTAATTACAACGATTATGAGAACTTCGAACTGTGCAGCTTCTATCGTTTATTATGCAATAGATAAAAAATAGAAATAAAGAAAATATATACTCCTTTTAATTTATCTTTACGGCACTCAAGATAAACTTCAATAGTTTAATATTTTTCTATATATTAGGAATACGAAAACGTGGAACGTTAATACTACAAAAACAAAATGAAGTTATTTGGACCTGTTCTGAACTTTCATCAACAAAGCAAAGTTTCAAACAAAAGTATGCATTAAAGTCACCCGCAAACTGATCCAATCGTAATATCGCACTTCCAAACATCGAAAGTTAGTATGCATTGACTTTGAAAAGTCGTCCAAAACTAAGTTGGGTTATGTTTATGAAACTATTCGGATGCGGGCGTGTGCCGCCGATACACATGCAAGAACTCGCGCTCAACTCTAGGCATAGTTCGCTAAGTGGAACAGATGTAAAACAAAGTAGCGAAGGGTCTAGGAACTTAGTGTGTACGTTGGCAACTATTTGGCGCCCGAACACATGTCCACGGATGGGCTCTACGGGGGCCCGTCGCGACCCGCGACGCCCGCCAACTTTGACAGTTGAGTTTGAGAAGCACGCCGGCCGACGACCGGAGACGATTTATAAATAAGTCAAACTAGGTCCAACTAAAGTATCACAGCGGATGATAACGACGCGCCTACGTTGCACGCCCCTCGCGCCCCGTCACCCTCGCACAGATAAACTTTTAAAATGACTTTGGAAGCTTTTGAGCTTTTAATCGGTAAAGTTATACAGACAGACAGTTCGGGCACAATCCTTGAACCGCTTGCGCCGGCGACGGCGGCCGCAAAACTTTGTTTTACAGGACTACTTTTCTTCTTGTTTCAAGGTTGGACTCTTAAAACAAACTCCGGTTCGACGGAGTTCGTGAACTCGGGCGCCAACAATTTACAAATTTCTCTCTTTCATAACAACTAACTGCCGCTCGGCGCGCGGCGAAAGTTGTTCTGCGTAGATCTTAATCGCATTGTCTGTTGCGCTCGCGGCGCGAACAGCTGATTGCAACGACACACTTCGGAGAACTTTGCATCGCGACTAGTGCAACGTAATGTTTGTAATGGAATACAATAACGAAATCAGCTAACAGCGATCTATTAAACTAATATATTTTTAAAGTGATATGTACTTGAAAATGGTTTCGATTAAATTAGGCACAGAAGACGGCCGGCGCCCTCTGATTCGTTCAATTTATTTAAGTGACATTGATAGCACCGAAACGGTCGAAAAAACTCGTCTGCCAAATTTGACGGCGCGCCCCCGGCGTCCGTCGGGTGACTTCTTTTTTCAGTTGACGCCTCACCTGCTGGGGTCTGTAAATTGATTCCGAATGAAAAACACTGATTGGCTTTTAATATAAATTTCCACCATTTAGTGCGGTGTCAAATATTTTAATAGCCTTCTTTACGGTGATCTTCTTTACGGGAATCATTGGTATTGTTAGTGGAGACGAAATAAACTATAACCCGAAACTTCGTCTTATTAGAACGGACGTTAAGCAAGCAATATATCAGTGAGTGGCATGTTAGGTACTGCAAAAATAGTAACATAAGTTATAATGCAGTACCTATTTGGTATTGCGCGTAAATTTTACGTAACTAGAAATAAATAGGTTGCGGGTGTGTGGGGCGGGGCGGCGTGGGCGCGGCGTGCGCGCGCACCAGCCCCTACACCCCCGTCCCTGTCCCCCGCGGCGCCCCCTCTCGGCCGAGGGCTGCCTCCGCATAGTCCGCGAATCGCGCCCCGCGAGCAGCCCGCGCCCAGGAGCTCGCTCCTCGCCTCGCAGCCGTGCGCACCGGCCTACGGACAAACTTTCCCGTCGTAGCTGCACCGCGTAGCGCTACGAAACACTGCAGAACACCGCACATCCACACGAAGTGCTTTTTTTTCAGTTCTGTGTTAAAAAAAATTCTTTGTGAAATTGTGGTTAAATATACAGTACTGTGCGTGATGTGGGTTCGGGTCTCCGTTTCCTAAAAATGTCGGCATTAGTACGGCCCGTCTGGTAAGTGTAGTATTAAAAAAAAATTGAAAAATTCGAATCGTCAATCGTGACTACATAAATTTTCTAACGTTTTATATATGCGTTGTATTTACGAAGTTATTAAATACTTTTTGTCGGGAGTTTATTTCAGCAGTGCATTTTCTACGTCGGTGATTTACACGAGGAGTACGAAGAAATAAAAAAAAACGTTAACGCACAAATCCCACTCTCGTAAAACCATTTCACAAAATGCTTTCAAAACTACGTAAATTGACTTAGTATGTTCTTTCTTTTAACAGGAAGAATTAATTATGTACAAAGTAACAAAGAATATTTTGTATTGCCGCGATAATTTTCTTTTAGGCATAGGGTGCTATTTGAATTTATTTTTCCGTTAAAATATTAAAGATATTCTACATGCCTACGAAACATAATGTTATATGAAAAAATAACAATCATCATATATATTTCTGGTACATAATACCCATTTTCAATTAAATATAATTTACGTCACATATATATGGATAAATTATAAATTTTATTTGAAAAAAGAAATGTTACAAAAATTATAGATAAGGAGCCGTTTTATATAACCTTACCGATATAATACAAATTACTATAGTTTTGCAGATATTTCTGAAAAATAAATAATTTTCAGATATTCCTTTAAAAATTCACATATATTTTTTAAATATAAATACACTTATAATACAAAATTATTATAAAACAAATTTTGACTTTTAATTTTAAATTATGAACTTTTAAAGTATTCGTTTAAGTAACGGTTAACTTAAGCTTTTACAGGTAGGGTTAAGTTAAACCGATTTCACGTGTGACGCCTCCGAGGGCCGCGCGCCGATCTAGATAGCAGCCTCAAATTGTTTCCACTGGAGCCGGCGAAGCTATCTGATGGGCACCTTTCCGTAGGTTAAATTGAGCCTCAATTTCGACTCACTGGATTCTCCAACTGAGCATAGTTTAAACGCAGTAAACTCTAATTGGAAAACGTTTCGTATTTTAACAACGGATATAGAAATAATTTTATAAAATTATTACACAAAAAAATCTATGGATTTTATTTAAATATATAAAGATGTACATTCAATTATGTACAACAGATAATATAAGTAACTACTTAGATAACTATCTATCGTACATATAAATAGGTTTCCCTGTTATATATTTCATGGCGTTTCAAACAATTCATTTTATAAAAGAACAGCCCATTATTGCTTATAAAGTAATTCACTTACAAAATCACATTATTTCTTTAGATCAACAGTTATTTGAAAAGCTTTAATCGGTATTAAATGTTTTAATTCATCTCTTTATGATTACTATTTTTTCTAAATAAATAGTATTCAAACTTTGCAATAACCACGATAAAGTCCATTTATAGATACTCAGCAACGTTTTAAAAACATTTTTATGTAATAGTTATAAAGTTTTCTCATTTTATTATAGCATGTATGTATTGATAAAAATTAATACTCTCTTAAGAATGTTTCATATAAACTAAACCATACTACAATATCCAAAACTTTCTTATTTAGAGAATTTAGAAGAATGAAATAATTGAAGTTTCTCATTAGCTTATATTGTTTTGTGCAAATAAAATAATGGGTTGGTAAGAGAAAGCATAGTTGAAAAGTGAAAGCACAATAGAATCGGTTAAAGCGGACATTTACAAAGCAAGCGGAGGTCGCGCGCCCGAACGTGTCTACATACACAAGGGTCCCGCGTAGAGCATGATAACCCTCGCTCAGAGTGCACTCCTACCCTAGGGCTGAACCAACAACATTATTCACCATATACATTATAACAAAAACCTTGAAATACCTTAAAATATTTATAACAAACTATTACTTCAACTATGAACAATGTAGCCTTTATATGTATTAAATATTTCACTTTTACTTTAAGGCAGAAATCAGCAACTTTATTATGCGTAGATTTATAATTATATGACATCATACTGGTTGGTAACAGTTAAAGGTGGCTACTTTCAGCCATTACAATACTTTTATATCAGTTTCCACCTTTATATACTCTATATATCAAAATATAAATAACGAATATGGAACGCAAACATCGTTATTAAATTTATCACAACAGTAAAGAAGTTTTTATTATACAGTATATAAAAGTAGCATAAAAACTTAAATACATAAGTGCCAATAACATTTGAATCGATTTTAAGCTTTTGAAAGTTTGTTATCTCAAACAATGATAAACAGAATACAAATCCGTAAGTTGTTATTAATAATTCTTTTTTACGGTGGAAGTTAAATAACAATATTTAATACATTTAAGTTTACTAAATCAAAATGTGTTTGTTTCTTTATAAACAAGCGGAACTTATTTAAAAAAATATATTACCTAATATATTGCTCTATTAACTTATTCTCTTTAGTTTTCGCATAGAGAATAGTTTTCGAACTAATATATATAAAAATTATAGAAAATAATACATCATGTTCCTTTTAGGCAATACAATTACATTTAATATAAAGGCATTATTTTTAATAATATTAGATTGCAATTTTTATTATTTTGTACTGACAACCCTACACCTACACAGGGGTAAGGGCCGTTCCCGGTATTCCGCTCTATGCCATTAGCCTACTTATTTAGAGCGAATTTAACTATTGCAATATTGATTTTTCACTCCAACCATGGGGTTCTTGCTTCATGACGTACTTTGCTTACAAATAAAATGGTTAAATTTAAAACTTAAGTTATAAATGTGTTCAAATTAAAAATCTTATAATGTAATATCATTTCATATCGTATTTTTTAATGAAAAGTTATAAATTATTGAATTTTACAAACTATAATCATTCAGGATGAATTAAAAATATTTATAAATTCAATACAAAGAAGCGATTACAAAAATTAGTCTTTCGTACAAATAATTTCTATTAAAATAAGTAACTTCCAATTATAATTCTTTATTGCGTCCAGAACTTCTAGAAGATTTTATTTCGTGAAGTATGTATGGAAAAGGATTCTTGTTAATCACTACTTTTAAATTATTTCTACTACTAAATAATATAATAGATTTCTAAAGAGGAAACAAATATTAACGTCTAATATAAAAAACTATTACAATCTACGTAAAAATGGAATAACAATAAAAAAAAGCAATCGATAGTTAAAATTTCTCGTTATATACAATTTAGAAAATGAACTATTTGTATTTTCAAATCTTTTAAGCGATAGTTATCGCCATTTTGTTTGATTACAAATAAACCCATTAATTAATTGTATTAGTGTTATAATATCTACATTTTTGTACATTATATATTACATAAGCTCTGAGAATTTTTTTACTCGTAGAAAGTCTGCATTTTTTATCTACATCAAATACTTTATAGAGCTTTAATAAAATAACTCTTTGATTATTTAAAAGTAATAAAGATATTTTAAGATATATTTAAAATGATCTATTCCTGTACTACGTACCACAGATGTTAACAAATGTAGTAGATACAGGACGTAATTCAAGCGCATGAATCCCAGCTCAAAAAATTATTTCTTACAATCTAATATTATATTAATGATTATTGATAAGCAATGTCCCCCTTCGAAAGTGTAAAGGACAATAATGAAAAGAAAAATAGGGAGAAAACATTTAAGAATAGCAATCAGATCAATTTTTATCTATTTTCATAAACATTCTCATCGAACAACAAAATAAGTTAATCCATCTATCAGCAATGACTTTGGCAGCGCGTCTTCGGAGGGCCGCTCGATTATCAGTCACTTTCAGTTGTTATTCGCTATGAGAACAAGTCAACTTTAAAGCTATTTAAACGGGGAACTTGCTCCGGGAGAGGAGCCAAATTGGGAGTGTATTTATCTCAGCAAGGGAGTCGATTTAAAGGCAAAATCACGCAAGCACACGGAGCCATTATCGCCGACGCGGGATTCCCAGGCCGCGGCAACTCTATGAATCTAATCCGGTGGATTTAGCCGTTGATTTACAGCGGCGCGCGGGCGACGGGGGCGCGGCTGCTTGAAAGAAAAGTGATAATGTCTTAATCCTACCACACTCAAGTTTCCTGGCGTCCCCCCGTTTCCCAATTTTATGGTCGCCCGCCCAGACGGCTCGTTTTGATTTATGATTTCAATAATTAAGAATTCTAAGGTGCAATTTGAATTTAGCAGTCGCGGTGTCTGGGGGCCCGCGGGTGGCCGACGCGTGTTTATTATTGCTACGAGGGAAAGGGTCCCCGCTCACCTTGCGTTTTCTAACAATGCGTTGTTGGTTGGGAATTACCTCAAATTAAAACGATTTAAACGTATGCAAACGGACGTTTCGAGAATAAATTATAAGGTTTTTGAAAGAAATCCTTTAAACCTGCATTCATGAAAGAAATAGGTATATTCGTTACATATATCAAAAGCTGTTATAACAAGTATCGACATGAAATTTTATTAAACAGCGTTTCAATTTAAGTTTGACGGTGGATGGCGAGTTATAACAAAGATTACAATCCATAATTCGTTTGTAATAATATACATTGGTATAGTGACCTGTAAAAAGATTTCGAAGATCTTTTTCATGCAAAGAATGTTATGCATATAGCTTTATATAACATTTGAAACAGTCTAAACAACTTACGTTCTGTACCAACTAATAAGCAAAATTCGTGACTACAAACTTACAACTTTTCAAGTAGTCTCTACTATACACAAAATATTTTTGTGTGTAGCAGAGAAAAAGAGTCAATAGTAAAAGAACAGGTTTCAATGTCTTGAATAAGCTTGTGTATAGTACAAGATTTATAATTTCAGATCTTGAATACATATATGATAGTACGGTACCGTATATTACAAAACACTAATTGCCGATCACTACACAACAATTATTGTAGCTTTCTGTTGCTGGATATAATCCAACTAGTCGGTATCCCATTGCTACTGACAAATAGTACCGTGCAAATTACTACGTCATCGTTTAAAAAACCGTTGAAGCTAATGGATTTATTGAAAATCGTGTCTTAACAATTAATCTCATACAACGGGTACAGTAAGGTGCAGTGCAGTGTTCACACTCGTATAAATTTTTCTAACATTGCATTGTAGAATAAAGATAGACATCAAATACAATAAGCAAATCGCAAAAAGTACAATAGCTTTTTTCAATTGGTTGGATTTTATACAAAACATTGTAACAGAATGCAGTCGAGTACTTAATTTACAAAATCTAAGGAACTATACCCTGTTCAACTAACGGCATAACCTTCATTTTGTAAAACTGTATTACTTTCCAACATTTCACTTGAAATGTCAAAGCAGCGAAGAAATCTTGTGTTATTTTTAAACAGACGCTAAAACATTTAACGTAATCCAAATAAAACATGATGTCGTTATATATTTGTATATAGTACAGAGATATATTGAAACTATGATCCAAGTCTTACACAATCCCTTTGTGTTACCCTTAGCGATGTAACAGTATATGCGTCTATATCGCATACTAATCTCCAGGCATTACAATTAACGCGGCCCCGAGATAACCCGCCGCCACTCGCCACCACTCGCCACCCGCTGATGGAGGTCCACAGCAGTACTAGTTTAAACCGGTTAAGCAGCCACCGCCCTCAGGGTTTATCTAATTACGCAACGCCAACACGTAAAGCGTTTTCGTAAACGCAAATTCGTGCGTTACACCCCTTCCGAGGGCCTCTGGATACGTTTCGGACGATTTCTGTTAACAGCGGCACCGGCCGAGGGGTGCGTCACGTACGTAAATGTTTGCCGGGCGTCCTTACTATCGGTATTCCGGGCTTCCGGTGGGCCCCCCGCAGCTACCTCCGTCAAGGGCCATCGATTACTATCTAAAGTAGAAACGGGCGCATATTGCACAACTTTCAGGGAATATCGGGGATCAATAAATTAAGTTCAATTGCTTTACGCACTTATAACTTTCCCTCTTCCGATTTTTGGTTGTAAATATATTAATATTTAATGTCCAATGAAACTTAATAAATAGTAAATTTATGTACATTACATTATGTCGATACATTTGTTGTTTTAAGTGCTAGAAACAAGTAAAAATATTTTAAAAGCAAATCAAACTTTTAAAAAATTAAATAAGAACTGTTGTTAATATCTAAGATGATAGTAAAGACGCAAAATAAATGATCAAGATATTGAGATATTTAAAAAATATATTGTTATACATGTTTCATATTGCTTAACATAGTCTCTTTAAAAACACACGTATAAAAGTTAACTATAATTATATTTCTCATTTAATTAAATTATTATACTTACCGTTAAAAAAACGTAATTAATATCTTACATAGGACCGCTTTAAGTAACTTGGCTTTTTAATGCTTATTAGAACCTTGTATCTCCTTCTTAAAACAATTTTAGAGCATTTTCGAAACAACAGACTCTAACAAATATAAACCGTACTAAGTTTATTTTTAAATAATAAATTAATAAAAAGCTAAGGCTGTTTAATAGCATTGAAATTTAAAATATTAAATATTCAATCAAACCTCTTTATTCTTATTACATGCAACTGTCATTACGACAGATTGAAAAAGTTTTCGAAAAGTTTGCTTGACCGCGAAACTTAAAAAAGATAGTAGACCCATAAAAAGTGGCTGTTTTTTGATAAAATATGATTTAAATAGACTCTAATATTTTACTATACAGTGTAAAAATTGCTCAAAATTTATCTTTATCCAATTCTATGGTATGTTACTCATTTTATTGGTGATTTGCCAACGTCAAATTATTGTTGTTCATATACCTTTTAATAAACTTTTAACTCATTACCATTTGATTGATATGCCCTTGTCAAAATAACAAAATTGGTCTGAAAGCTCTTGAGTGAAATGGTTTTTACGTGGGAACGATTTTTGTGCAATTAAACTTAAACACGAAGTGCTTTCATTGTGATGACGTCGTATTGGAATCGCCGAGAATCATTTCCGCGTAAAAATGTATTTGATTGTGGATGGAAAATCGAATCGCAAGTACAATACACTTATTTTATTAATGTTTCAATCAGTATATCGTTAAATCAGGAAGGATTTGATTATCTTATTTTGTTTCAGGACAACGTCGCTGCCACAGTCATCATTATCACAAATTAATAAAAGAAGACTCGATTTCGGTGTAGATATAGAAGCATTCCGAGTTAACGATAGGCGTTTTGAGTGCATTAGTAACGGAAAGTCCATGGATGAACAGGCGATCAACAAACGACGGAGGCACTTACTAGAAGACGACCATACGGAAGATTCTGACATGTTACAACAGACTTTTGCAAACAAACTATCACATTCTTTGCAGCAGCCAGAGGAAATTGATGAAAACATTTTTCGTGAAACACAAGCAGCATTAATAACCCTATCTGGAAGTTGGTCACGAGATCAACAGTGTGCTAACAGTAGTGACGAAAATGACGGCAACGATTTTGAAAACCTTTTTGATGACAAACGGTCTGATAAAATGCTTCCATCCTCACCATCACAATCATCTGAAAGTGCAGAAGTATCGCAAAAAAGTTTTCCTATTCACAATCTTACCGAAGAACATAATAACTGCGATTCTACCGAGGAACATAAATCACTAACAACTTATCCTGAAAGAGAAAAGAGTATTGAAGAAGACAGACAGAGCAGGTACTCAAACCACTACGATGGGCCAAATTTCGACGAACTTGTCGACTCATCTTCCAACGAACTCGAGATAGATATGTCAGATCGAATCGACGACAAATATGATGATGACAAAGATTTTAAACAAAGGCGTAACAGCGATATACTTGCTGTTAACAAACAATCTCTATACAACGCTTACAAGGCGGCGACAGCAGCTTTGCCATTTTCCACACAATCTGCATTCAAACCTCCGGCAGAAGTCAAACATAAAATTCCTCAGACATCATTCCCAAGTGAACCGTTCGGAGGTTACTCAAACGAACACGAGAAGAGCGCAGTGTCCAAGGTTTCTAAGCAGTACACGGTGCTACAGCCTGCGGGCGCCGGGTCCAGAGCGGCGACAGCGCTGCAAGAAGCACGTACAGTACCTTCCACGCAGCCAGCGAGGGACTCACGGATTTATTCGTCACTTTCGCCGCCGCCACCCCGAGGTGTGACGCCCCACAGAATCATACCAACAAACTTCCTTAACGACTTCGCTGTTCCGTTCAACTGAACTATCAACTAAGTTTGTTTGAAGGTCGTCTTAACGTCTCTCGTTTTACAGTAACTGATATCTTGGGTACTACACTTTTATATTCTCTCAAGTATTGTCAACAAATAATATTGTTACAGTTACAGTCAATGGCTGGATTATAAAAATGTAAAGTTAAAATAAACTCAAACGGATTGTTATAATTGAACAACAACATCCTTTCAGCACATAGCTTTCTTCTAGTAAATCTGGTAATAAATCATCCCTCATTTGTAAGACGTCTCTCATAATTTAGTCGGCTACTATTAGAGTCGGAAACTCCACCTACGTGAATGATAAGTATAACACATAATACCTACATGTTTTCCTCGTATTGCTGGCTGATAGCTGGGTTTGCGTCAGGGCGACGTGCAATAAAAACGGGTCAGGGCAGGCGTTGGGCGGGGCGTTACCGCGCCGCCCCACTTCTGCGGAAAGAAAAATCGGCAGTTAGGTCGCGCAGCCACTTGGCGTTCTTTATTTTTTCTTTGGAGTTTGTCGACGGGGTGGGGCCGGGAGCTGGGCGGGGCCGCGCAGGTACGCCCCGCAGACACGCCCGCTCGTATCGATCGCACTCGTACGCCCACGCCTGATGATTAAGAAAATTCTAATTCGTGTACCGGTCGATTTGTTCACAGAAGGCAACAAGTGTCCCACTCCTGGCTGCAATGGGCAGGGCCACGTCACTGGACTTTACACACACCACCGGAGGTGAGAATTGAATGATTGTAATGCATTTCAGTAGCTCCCGCAAGTACACTGCAGGCAATACAAAAATAAGTATAAAATAACTAAGCTTCACATATCAAATGTTGTTAGCAAGTATGAACCTTGAGGCTTCATAATGAAAAAGTATTTACTTGTAACATAAACTTCGTTTCTGTACTGATTAGAGTATATTTTTTCCCTCAGTCTGTCAGGATGCCCAAGAAAGGATAAAGTCACCCCGGAGAGTGAGTAGCGCAAAGAATATGTACAGTTAGAGCTTTTTATAGTTATGAAATTATTCATATACCTTTTTCTTCGATTGTTAGTGTTTTGTACTGAGAAAGACCTACAAATTTATGTCTTTCTAAATAAAATTTTCATTTTAAATACAGTTTTCATAGCAAATCATTTACAGAATTATTAACCGTCTTTAAAAGTGAAATTCTTAATTCGTTACTTCTATTTCATAACATCACATAATTTTGAATAATTTAATATCTCATTTATAAGAAGGAGATCTTCAAAAAATACCTAAGGTCGAGTTAATTTTTCCTGAAATTTGCTATTGACTGTTCTATTAATGGTCAATTAGTTTTTTGTTAAGAAGTATACAATAAATTTCATGAAATCCTGTTTCACAACAATACAACACACTAACAAAAGTTTTTAATGTTATAAATTTAAATAATTAGATTTTTTTTATTTCAGTTTAATTTGCGTAGTTAGTATTTCATTACATATTTTATTTCCGTCCCGAAGAAAAATATGTATATAAATTAGATAAGATCGCGACTGATAGACCTGTAATGCATTGTAAATATTCAAGAATTTATTGTTAAAAAGTATTATTTATTCCAATACAAAACATTGTAATATTGTAAAAGGTATAATAAATATAAAATAAAATTAAGATTTTTATTAATTCATTAAATAACTCATCAAAATATTTCGTTATAATTTGTAATGTAATTGACTAATCCTCAAAACTATCAAGCAAATATTATGAAATTCAAATTTACATTAATGTTAAAAAAATTATAAATACGTTTATTCTGCTGAATACCGTCGTAGGTATAACGCATATTTCTGCAACAGTAGAGTAAAAACATTATTTTTCATTACCGCATTTAGTAAATAATTTCCTTATATGCGTTAGTATTGGCACTCCACGAAACGATCTTGAAGTGCCCCACGCCGGGCTGCAACGGACGAGGTCACGTCAGCTCAAACCGAAGCACACACCGCTCCCTATCCGGCTGTCCCACAGCCGCCGCACGCAAGGCCGCCGCCAGGTCACAACGCGCAAGGCCCGCAGGTATAAAACCTTCTTTACAAATTTGCTTCACATGCCTACATCCATACACACTGACATATATCTACCAATATAACTCTTAAATTTTTTCGGAGACATCATTAGATTAGAAACAATCATGGATGTAGACACAAGTTTACCATCAAGTATACATACCGAGTAAAACACCAAGAAATATTTATCTCCATAAACTTTATATGAACTAAACAAAGGTGGTAATATGGTAATATGGAAATTTGAGATTTATTTGGTGGTATTTATTAAATATAATATTTGCTCTTAACAATGGTTTTGTGTTTTATATCTTTAATAGTACCATCACTACCCCACACAACAATAACCACATCAATCGATACGAATATATCCCGTGAACGCGAACGAGAAAGAGAACGTGAAAGAGAACGCGAACGAGAACGAGAAAGAGAACGCGATCGCGAACGGGAACGGGAACGTGAGCGTGAGCGAGAACGTGAACGGGAACGCGAACGAGAACGGGAACGGGAACGGGAACGCGAACGAGAACGCGAAAGGGAAAGGGAGCGAGAACGCGAACGAGAATTAGAAAGAGAGCGTGAGCTCGAACTAGAGCGCGCGCAAGCGGCGCCGTCGCCAAGTCCCGAAGTTAAAAGCGAAGCACCCGAACTGCTGGTGCCGAAGCGCGAGGCCGCCGAACCCGAGCGCGACTCCCCCGGCGGGATGGAGACGCGCCACGCCGGGTACGGCGCGCCGCCAGACCAGCGATCGCCGTACGAGCGGCTCCCCGATGACCATGTACGGTCCTACAGGTATGTTCCATCAACACCCTAATTCCTTCTTAACAAAGATCTAACAGTAAAATATATCCGATAATCATATAACGCTGCTTGCACCCTCATTCCGGCGCTTTTATTTTCTCAAACAATGTTAACATCATATGCCTTTTTTAGTTACTGCTGCACCATTAAATAATTGCAAATTTTCACCTCCAGATCCATATTTAATATTTAAATATTCTCTAATTCAAATGTAAATATAAGATTGTACTAAAATCATTCACTACTGTTTTATGTAACATTTTTATAATAATTTCGTAGTCAAATGAACGACGCTCGGTACGGATACGAGCCTCGATGCTACGAAGGCACTCCGGCTTTCGAGCGATACGACCCTGCACAGTGTCCACAACGTCCATACGGCTGGGAGGATGAACGATACCACGACCCACATCTGCCGACGCCAATGAAAACAGATCAATCTGAACAAGAAACCAATTCCGGACCAATATACCCTAGGTACTTTTATAACTATGTTCGACACCCTACAGACTTTCTCTTTATTTACAAAAGCCTAATAAACAAAATGCCTATAATGTGGTAAACGGGGCTCACCTTACGTGTACCGTTCATGTTATAAATTGTATACTTTTTGTTATTACAAAAACAAAACAAATGCAATGAAATCAAGAACAATCCTTCGGTCCAGACCAATGTACCACTACGAAGCCGGTAGCGGAGTAGGAGTGGGTGGTGTCGCCGCGATGGCACCTGGCGTTCCCCCCGGCTTCTCCGCGATCAATCTATCAGTGAAGATCGCAGCGGCGCAGGCGCAACGACCGCGTAGTCCCACGCCAAGAGACCCGCGCGATCCCCGTCCAGCCATAGATCTCTCCACTTCCGGTGGTAGTCCACAGGTGAGATCGTACACCCCCAAATTGTTATTACTGCTTTATGAAATCGCATAAATTCGATTCCGTAGCTCCTTGTCTTAAATTCTAAAAGCCCATTTTTACAACAGGGTCCGTACGCATCCCCGGTGTACACAAGCGCCGGTGGAGGAAGCGGGGGCGGAGCCCGAGGCAGTCCACAGCCAGGCGCTTCGCCCCAACTGACAGCCAGCCCTCAGGTGCCCAGTCCACAGGGTCAGACCCTTGACCTTAGCGTGTCCCGTTTACCACATAGGTGAGGCATGTTAAGATAGGCTTTATTTATTTTCCCAATTATCCTTATTTTTTGATAACAGTGAATTTTTATTTAATTTTAATGTCAGTGAATTTGTCAACAGCCGTGGCTTCCCTGGTGGAGTTTCATATAGTCGAGAATCCACTCCTGATAGCGGCGGCAGTCATCCATATTTAGAAGCGTATCACAGAGATGCTGCTGGTAAATATTTATTCAGATGTCATGTATATCTTCTTCTTTATTTACTTCCCTTCTGATATTTAGTACCAATTTTAACTTAATGCATAATCGCTGGCATTTTATATAACAATAAACTGTGTTCAAGGCTTTTTATCCACTACACTGGCCAAATGTAATTTGGTTCATTTTACATATACAAGAAAGCTGTTGATCTTGAAACATATCAGGTTTCTTCACGACGTTTTCTTTCTACGGAAACTCAGTAGTGATTGAATCCATACCTTTTCATGACATATGTGTAGTATACACGATTTTGTAAATGGAACTATCACTGCTACAAATTATCCGAAAACGCTAAACATTCCCTGGTTTTACCCTGTGTATTGTAAGGAATACAGGTTTACAACATGGAACACTGGGCACAAATTAATACATGACCGCTTTAATCACACTGGCCTGTACCGGCGTCGCCGCAACACGTCGCCTGTGAAAATGTTGCTAATTCAAAAGATTAGGCGCTAAAATGTTAACGTCATGGAATAACATTGTTACACTATTACAGGTTTTCAATACAAAAAAGAAAATATTTCTTTTCAAGCCTCATAGATAACATGCTTAATCGATGGATAATTCATAGGTTATGGTGGTGTTAGTCCTCACCCTGTAGCGGGTTACGGTCTTGGCCAACCGGACTACGCTGCTGCTGCTGCCGCGGCTGGTTACGGCGGTTACCAGTACCAATGCGGCGCTTACCCGCCGCCGCCCGCGTATCCGCCCCATGCGCCACCCTACTCCCCGCCGTGCTATATGCCGCCACCACATGCGCCGCACGAGAAACCTAAGGACAGCAGGTGAATATATTACAAATATGAATCATTACACCTTTTATTCTAACCAAAATATATATATATATATTAGTCTAGATGTTTCAAGAACGAGAATCAAAGCAATGTTTATATGTTACCTTTTCTGCTCTTATTTAACACGACTATAAACTATACATAAGAAAGATCTTTCTAACCAAGAAATATTTTAATAAACCCTTTTAAATTACATGTTTAATGTACTGTTATTTAGTACAAAATGGCAGCCTTACATTCATTTTTTAACTAGCCAAGAGAATAAAACCCACTTTATGGTTTTTTACATAGTATATATAATTCGGTATATTTAGTGATAAGATCATTAAGATCTTTTGGAACTGATTTGTCGATAAATTATAGAAATCACAATGTGATATAACAAGCCATCTTATTAAAGAAGTAATAAAAGATGAATTTAATGTAGTAGTAGTAAATAGTAACTAGGTAGAGTCACTTCGCAATTAAAAAATTATTCGTGTTGATTCCACCGCTGGACTTATAAGCACATTCGACCACTGTAAATAAACTTTTTAAAAGTATGCACCTACCTACTGTGTTTTGTGTGGTGGAAGAATTAAGACTGTCCCAAAAACATATTTGACATATATTCAGTTAGCTGATACCCTGCAGAAGTTGTCTTGCCAGTGTATAAGTATTGATTTTATCTCTGAATTAGGATTGAATGTTTAGTATACCTACTAACACTTTCGCATTTTAAGTGCTGAAACGCTATACAATTTGACATACTGCAGCGGCCTATCAGCGGCGAGGTAAAATAAAGCTAAAAAAATTCTTTGAAACACAATGAACATATACATTTTTAACCATCGTCCTTATAGTTACGGAAAATTACGATTTGAAACGATTTAAACAATTTGTTTTTATCGTTGTTGATTTTTTATGAAAGAGTTAAGCATTTTAACGTCAAATATACACCAAGAATAAAACTGTCTGTTAGTTTACTAGAATACTTTCTACAGGTGTATTGTCATATTTACCGTGAACTTAATTTATATGAATTATGTACATAAAAACAGTTATTTTAGTGTTACAACTGTACTTTTGTTTGTATGTGTACATCAACATAAAAAAATCAAGAAAATTATACAATGCAAAATTGAATGCATCTCTCTTACATTCGTATATTCGTTACTATGTTAATATAAATAACTTTCCTCAACGACTTCATTTATTTACTATAAAAAAATAATCATTAAAGTAAATGCCATATGATAAACAGAATATGGTCCGGCGTATAATAAAATAAAAACTAATATATAGGTATATGCAATAGAATTAATAGAATAAGATGGGAAGAAAAGAATTCCCTTTTAAATGTATCTAAATAAGTGCATAGGTTTGAAACAAAAGAAAATAACAAACAAAATGGTCAAAAGAAGTTACGTTATGCTATTGTCTCGAAGTGTGGGACTTCAATTGTAGCTAAGTCACAGTCGGTGGATCAGTCTAAATATACCGGCGCCCGCGCAGGCGCGCTCTCGCGTATGAGCAAACGCAGATTGATATAGATAATATATATAGACAAACGTGCATAATAATCGAGATATGCGTCGTTACAGGTGAGACAAACAAAACTCTTTGATTAATCCATTCTTACTCATTTAAAATTAATTAACAAAAATACTTTTACACAGAAATTTATTTCGTAAACCTCTGCATGAGTTACCAGGTAGATTATACATAGTTGCGCTAAATATTTACACACCGTTTTCTGTTAAACAACAATTAAGTTATTCCAAAAATTTTGATATCTCTTGACACTTCTGACGTCAATGCAAATTACAAATATTAAGGTTGATTTTATCTCCCATATTTTGATTGTTTATTTTACAATAGCTGCGTCAGCGATGACTATTACGGGAAGCCGGGTTACCGGATGCGAGAGTCGAGAGAGCTCATCCAGTGCCCGGTGGAGAGGTGCGACGGCTCGGGGCACGTCTCGGGGAACTTCGCGACTCACCGCAGGCAAGCGATAATATTCGCGATTGTGAATATTCGCGTTTGCATTGCGTTACTACAGCGTGACGTTGCGCGTCCCCGAAACGGTTCAGCCGTTTCCGCGCCCGACAAATTTGACGAGCATTCCGAGGTTTCTCTGTACACTAACCGCATGACGAAGTGTTGACGTGAGATCGCTGGTAGCATCGAATTAGTTTCAGTGTTTACTGTTTGAAATTCTAATATACTTCGCAATATGTCATTCACTTGTCTAACCCCGCGGAAAATTTATATCAAAGTTTTATAATTGATATAGAAAACGAATCGGATATTCCATAGATAAATCTATTAAATTAATTTGTTTTTACATAGTTATAATGAAACCCAAACTATGTTTTTTTAACCAGAAGTAAACAAGCTTCACGCATTGCTGGGAACGGAGATAAACGGAGCATTTATATATAGAAACGCGATGGATTCTTATTCGATAGTATTCGTACGACTATCATTCGCTCTGAATAGGATATTCCGTCGCTCGAAATAAAGTTACCGTCTGTATATAAAAGAAAGAAAACATACTATTGACAATCAAAAAAGGGTGCTCCTTAGTCAGTAAATATAAATCGACGAATATTACTTCCAAACCGAAGATTAATGATTCAGAATAAAGCAATAATTCTCGTACAAAACAAATTAAATGCTTCATAGAGATATGATAGGCATCTCTAACTTATTAAACCTATTGTGCAGTAAATTAATAGAATACTCTTTCAATCTAACACAATGGATGTTTTGAATCGAATGTTTATTTTATTATCATCACATCGCTAATTTATTCTACCTTATGTTTTTTCAATAATGTCTTAACTTTGTACAGATCCAAAATAATGTAAGCCATCTTTGGATTCGTTCCCAAAACTTAACCTCTTTGCTTTGTTTTGACAAACCTCTTTAATTTTTAGCACGAAGTCTTAAATTCCTTTACGGGCATGGATTAAAAAAGATTTCTGCATTTGTTGTAGTAATAATTAATATTCATAACCATTTTTCTTTTTTAAATGTTTTGGAAAATTTTGTGACGTCTCTATATTTATGCAAACGAGGTAATAGTAGGACACAGTGACTGATATAACCGAATAAATAGGATAAAACACACTTCTGAAGCTGATATTTATATAAACACGTTTATGGATCATTAATATCTTCTAGAAAATTATATCCTAACCATAGACTATTCAATGACCTTACAAATATTTGTCTAGTATTTTTCTGTTTTGTTGCTCTTTGCTTATATCAAATTATAAAAACTTTTCTTTTTTAATTATCTTTTATACCTTTTTCATTCATTTAATTAAAATATGCAAAATTATTTTATTTGCACATCACACTGCTTTGGTTTATATGTTTAATTAGTCCTAAACGTACGGGTAGTTCGCAGACGGATAAACAGGAGTTTATATGTAAATCAGGAACGAATAATATTTGAACTGAATAGATAGCAATGATTATATATCGATGCGATAAGTTACGTCGTCACGCCATTGTAAGCAGTTTGTA
Source organism: Pachliopta kotzebuea (assembly GCA_018246255.1). Taxonomy (NCBI): domain Eukaryota; kingdom Metazoa; phylum Arthropoda; class Insecta; order Lepidoptera; family Papilionidae; genus Pachliopta; species Pachliopta kotzebuea. Next base: position 4,860 of record DWLS01000068.1, on the reverse strand, counting down.
TATGTGCAGTCTATCCGGATGCCCGCGCGCCGACCGTTCGCAACTGCAGCCGCACTCACAGGAGCTCAAGTGCCCAACCCCGGGGTGTGACGGTTCCGGACATGTCACAGGCAACTACTCCTCCCATCGATCTCTGTCCGGATGCCCTAGGGCCAACAAGCCGAAGAGCAAGCCTAGGGATGGCCAGGACTCTGAGCCACTCAGGTAAATTATTGTAAACGTCTTAATTTATCTATTGATAACCAATCGACATTTTCATGACTAATTGGTTACTTTCTAACCATAAAATAGCATTATAAATAGAATTTAAAATTTTATTAATTATTACCCCTGAATGTTTAGTATTAAATGTTCAAGTAGTCACGATCTAAACGACCATAAATATAAATGGTAGGTAATTATTATTAAAGCGTACTTAAAGTTAAGATATTGTAGAAACTCATGTTTTAAATCATTACCAAGACATTGTTAAGTAGGATTTGGACGTAATGATCCATTTAAAATTTTTCTCCAGAGAAAAGTGTTCATCAATTAAAGGCGGAATGTATACAATTACACGTTTTTCTCATTTAAGATGTCAAAACGCAGTAAAGTAGTAAAGAATACTATACACTGTCTTACTGATAGTAATCATATCTCTGCTTCCTTTCGTTTACCATACAAAACACAGTAGGACTGGGATCGCTTGTGACAAATTCTACAAAACATTCTTGTCCGATGTATGAATTTTTGTATCTGAATTTATATTTCCGGTTAATATTGGTTCTACTATATAAAACCGGAATGACCAGAGCAATATGGTGCAATATAAACATTCTAATACTATAGGCAGTGTCCCTTTTGTCCAAATAAACGTTACTTTAGTCCTATACCTTAATAGTTAAAGAACAAAATTATCTATTTATTAATAACCTTTGATATTGACAATTATAATTTTCTTTTTATACGGTAATGAAATTTTAATTTTTTGCTTCGCAACTACCTTAACAACCAATGAACATGTGTAAAGATGTTTGCATTTTCACACTACATGAAAATGTACAACAAACTGACATTTGAAATTTTTTTGTTGTTATTATACAAACAACAAATATTACATATACAACTTATAAATATAACTAGAGCATAAATAGATAACGTATCGTTATTATCCACATTACTGACAATACTTTTACATTTAGTATGTTGATTATTTGCACGCTGCTTAGATGCCCTATACCGGGCTGTGACGGATCTGGACACGCCACAGGGAAATTCTTATCGCATCGAAGGTAAGGTTAAGGTTACGTACTAACTATACATTATACATGTGAAAACCTTTACTGTATTACTAAGAAATAGAATTATTTTTTTTTTTATCTAGCTAATATTTTCTTTATATCAACAGCGCCTCCGGATGTCCCATTGCGAATAGGAATAAAATGCGAGTACTCGAAAGCGGTGGAACCGTAGAGCAGCATAAAGCAGCTGTAGCAGCGGCTGCGTCCGCGATAAAATTCGACGGCGTCAATTGTCCAACTCCTGGCTGCGACGGCTCGGGACATATTAACGGATCCTTTCTAACGCATCGTTCTCTATCTGGCTGTCCTGTTGCGGGATCGTCCACGCCCACTCCGCAACCGAAGAAGCCTAAATATCCAGATGATATAACCCCGTTGTACCCGAAACCATATTCAGGTATCTCAACAATATTTGATCATGAAAGTAAATGTTTTATTTCGTACATTATATACATATATTTTATATAAGATTTTTCATTTGACCATCACAGGCATGGAAATGAATATGCAGACTGGAAACGGCGAAGACCTTATGACTCTTGAGCAAGAAATAACAGAACTTCAGAGGGAGAACGCTCGCGTCGAATCCCAAATGATACGTCTGAAATCTGATATCAACGCAATGGAAACACATCTCAGTCACGGGGAAAGGGTGAGTATACAAAGTATTTAATTAAAGAGAAGGTTAAATCGTCGACATTACTTAATAATCTTTTACTGGTAAAAAATTTCGTAGATGGTACTGTCATGGCTCCAAACATCCAGCTTTGAGTGCTACTAATATTTGTGAGTACCGTCATAACTAATTCGATCACACTGACTGATAACACAAATTAAAGTAATACATATTTTATATTGCTAAAAGGGAATAAATTTCAGTTTTCTTTCTTTTCAGGAGAACCAGCTAATATCTCAGCGTAACAACAATCTTAATGAATACTACGAGAGCTTGCGTAATAACGTCATAACACTGCTGGAACATGTACGAATTCCTGGTGGCGGTACCGCTCCTGTTACGAACACTGGTGGCACACCTGGTGCTCCGCCGCCTCCGGTTCCGGGCGATAAACCGGCGCACGACAACTTTGACTCTTATCTAACGAAACTGCAAACCCTCTGCTCACCGGATGGCTATTGTCCTGATGAAAACCGGCCAATATACGAGACAGTGAAAAACGCACTTCAAGACTTCACAGTACTGCCGACGCCTATTTAAGGTTCAACTAGCGACGCCGAGTCCGAACGACAGTAGAAACGCTGTGTACTTATAATCGGCGGAGCTTACCCGTGAAAAGAATAAAAGACTTAGTGAAATTGGACCCACGAAAAGTTCGAACGCAGAGCTAATAATTTACCAAAGATTTTTAACTTTCAAAGTAAATCGGCTAAAACTGTGGAAACTACTGTGTATTGTGTACTTTTCGTACTTGTTGTGTAAATTGTACGAACGACTTCGTATAGTGTCCGGAAAGCATACGGAAAATTTCGGACGTTATGTGTTCTGCTTAGATAACAATGTTTGATAAACTGTTGTATACGATGTGTGATCTCTCTTCGTCATCACTAAGATATTCTAAAATCTTTCGAATATATAAAAAAGTAAATAAAAATGGACTTATTGTACGATTTAAATAAAAATTTAAACACTGTTACTCGTATATGCTTAAATTAAACGTTAGGGAAAGTTTATACTATTGAATATATTTGATTATATTCCACGACAACACTACACTACTAACAAATTTTGTGTAAATATTGTAACTAATTCGATACGAATAAAAATTATGTTATCGTCTGTGGCAGTGGTTTAGTAAAAAAAAATTGTTTAGCCCAGAGCAAGAAATTGAATAGTTTTTAAGATGATACGTAACGAATTCTTGCGTTCTGATACTGGGAATGTGCCAAACGCTTCAGTCACAGCAGCCCCCATTTGCTGATTATATTTTAACTAAGCGGAAATAGGGATTCTAAAAACGAAATTAACTCTATAGAGGACTCTCTAGTCACTTATGTAAATAAAAATTGTGAATACATAGTTGACTCGTCGTACGGACGTTTTTATTTATAATAGGTAATAATGAGATCTCATTAGTAAGATAAATAATTCAGTCATTAATTAACCAAATTTAGTAATAAATGAAAACTTTCTTTGTTAGTCGAGTTTCACTTAAACTGTGATTATGTTACATGTTACGACTTATTTATTGTTACCTTTACTGAATGTGATAGCTTAATTGAGTCGAATTGTTTTGCAATGTTTTAATTGTCGCGCTATACACGAATTGTGTGCAATAATTGTTTTTGGAAAATTATACCCCTTTCGCAATTATTTGTTAAATATGAATTATTTTAAGCTTTAAAATTCTCTCTACAAACTACATTGGTTCAACAATCGGTAATTATATTCGCATTTAAATATTAAACCTATTACTATGTTACTACTCTGATTGTCATATACGTTTCTGTAAAGTATGTGTTGTTAAAGATAATAAAATAATAAATAACAAAATTATGGAATCAGTTTATTTCCGTAAAATACATTAAACATCTGATCTTTTTTAAATAAACCAAACAGTTTGAGACCAAAACTTTATGTGGCTATAGACATATGGAGAACATCTTTAACATTGTAGGTATACATTAACGATGATAAAGTATGATTTCACTTATAGTGATAAAATGTTATAACATCCATTTGGAAATGAACTACAATGTAGAAATATGTAACTGCTTTATTTTATCATCACGCTTTAAGAAATATACAAATTTTGCTACCACATAGTTAACTTATTCTATCCTAAATAAAAAAACTATTTAACAATATTGTTGAAAGAAAAACCTTGCAGTTTGTTAACGTTGGTATAAAGTAAATTAGTAATTTTAATAAATAAAATGTGGTATTATTAATTAATGCCACTTTAAATAAAAAAAATTACAAATTTTGTTTTTTAAGGGATGAATAATTAAAATTATAATTTTTATATTAAAGTACAAAATAAAGAATTTCGACTTTACCTTTGTTGACAAATTAGTGAAATAGTACATACTAATATAATAAAAAAATGTAGAAGTATAGATGCATTGGCTGTGTGGACTCTTGTTCTTTGTTTTGTTAGCCAGCGGTGGAGAGACTAGTGAACATCATGCGAAACGTCAGTGTCATTAGCACGTGAATAATATTTTTGTTGATTAACTGAATCTAATGAAAAATGAAAGTTTCAAAAAAGGTAGATGAATATTTATCTATAAAATTTGGTTAATGATAATCGTATTTAGATATTAATCGAACTAAATTTTCAGACCCGGTATTTTGAACAAGACAATAATGAGAAAAAAGTTGATTCTGATCCCAATGCAAATGTAGAAGTGTACAATGTAAAAATAACACCACAACTTTTGAAAAATCGAAAGTATAAGGTGAGTATAATAACCTGGTAATTTTTTTTTTTTTTTTTTTTTTTTTTTGATATGGGGTTTTTTTCGGGGGAATTTTGGGGGGGCCGTTGTTTGGTTATCAAAAAGTTGTTTGTTTTTTTTTTTTTTATGTACTAATAGAAAAAGACGATATTTATGATATAGG